>JAQQZS010000038.1:8778904-8798518 GCA_030068045.1 Platyallabes tihoni
TTGGTACCACTGCAAAACAATCCCCCTCTCAAACAATGTCCCGCGGCGGGACGTTCCACCGCTCTGTGTTCCCGACGTTTTGTACGAACACACTCACCGGTATTGGGGTATATGAAAAATGAATATCAATAATAAAAAAAAAAAACACCGATATTCGGTATGAAAAGGTATACCGCCCAGCCCTAATGCAGATAAATCGCTGCTATCCGTTTTACCCAAATGCAGATGGGTTCCCTGTTGAGTCTGGTTCCTCTCAAGGTTTCTTCCTTTCACGAATCACATAAAAACTACTGAACAAATTTTCATGGAGTTTTCACAGATGTATTTGGCAAAGCTTGTGGTAACAAAGTTCCCTTTTGAAAAAAATCATTAGTTCATTTCAAAATTCAACACATGGTGCTGTACTTGTAAGTCTGAAGCAGTAAATCGTAACTGTATTTCTTCATAATACAGCGTAAGCGTTGTTGGTCCTTCACTATAGCTCTCAGGTGTGATGGAGCAGCTGGATGTGGACATCATACCCTACATTGTGCTGTTGGTCGTTCCTGTGCTGGGCCGCATGAGTGATCCTAGTGACGGTGTACGCTTCATGGCCACGCAGTGTTTCGCCACGCTCATACGCCTGCTGCCTCTGGAGGTGCGTACTTCTCATTGCATATTCTATGAACCACAGTGCCTGCAACCTAGTCCAAGGCAAGATACAAGCTGGATAGAATGCCAACCCAAATGACTAAAATCATTAAAGGTTCTCGCAGTGTGTACAAGTTTATCCCTGCCGGCCACCTAACTGAATCAAATCGAAAATTGCAATTTCCCAAACCTATGATTCACCCTAAAATAAATTCTATATCTCACAAAATAGGTAGGCCATCTGCTATGTCAAACTTTATTAATATTTTACTATTTTCTTTAAATACAAAAGTTAGGTGCCACTGGGTGACAGAAACAATATCAAAGTATCAACATTCATGAATCTAGAATTGGTCTTCTTATTTTCTCTGTTGATTAAAACATTTGCCAGTGATACATTTGTCTCTTACCTCAGCAGTTTGCGTCTACAAAAATACTGCAAGCAAATGCGTGTTTGGAGTCTTTTTTTTTTTTTTTTTTTTTTTTTTCCCCCCTTATCCTTTTTCTTCACTGCAGTCAAACTATGCTAGGGTTCATTTGGAACTGGAATGAAACCAATTGAGAAGCATGGACCATACCACTGAGGGGTAACACATGGCCTACATGCTGTGGATGTGAATTTTATAAACATAAATATCACTAAAATGACTGAATCTGACATTTGTTTTATAAGCATTATTAACTGTCCACATGAGGCACAGTATGGGCTTGGTTGGAATTTGTGCCTAATATATATGACTCATTTATATTGTTAACCAAATACGCACATTCATGCAGGGAATATGTTTTGTATAATGTAGGTGAATGAATGGATGTTATACAACCTTGCAGAAAAAAGGCTGTTTTATTCTACTGTGGTTTGCATGCAAAAAGAGAAATGTAGTGCTTATTTTCTTATTGATGTCTTTTATAGGCTGGCATCCCTAACCCACCCACCATGTCAGATGAGCTCATTCGTCAGAAGGCAAGAGAGCGTCACTTTTTGGAGCAGTTGTTGGATAGCAGGAAGTTGGAGAATTACACAATCCCTGTCCCTATTAAAGCAGAACTCAGGAAATATCAGCAGGTAGGTGGTTTTGTAGTCTTGCCCTTTGCATTATAAATGTCTCTGTTTTCAAATGATAAATATTCAACACAGGATTTGAATTAAAGTGTGTCATGATGGCTTATTTCAAATTGGGGGGGCCTTTTTATGCATGTATTTGTTGACTTGTCTTGGGGTGGGGGGGATGATAATGTAGCCTCTCTTGTATGCATTTGCATATTGCCAATGTGTACTGAAAGCTCTCCTGTTCTGCACCACTCTGCCTGAGTGCTGGGTGAAGTATGGCCTCTCTGCTCTTTCTGCATTTCAATTAAACTCGTGGCCACTCAGCACTTCATCCCCTCTCCATCCCCACTGTCAATATTACAGATGGCTTTTGCCTTTAAATTAAAGCGTGCCAGAAGGGGCGGGTGTGCGTGTGTGCGCGCGTTGATGACAAATTACATTTATACCAAACAAGTGCAAAAGCGTCTCACATGGCCGTCTCACTTTCCTTTTCCCAATGGACTGAAACCATACCCACAGTGAAGGATCTGCCCGTGGACTAGCTGACTTTGCATATAATTCTCCTTGCAAAAGTACAATAACAATTTAGAGAGGATAAAGTTTGGAGAGCAGGTGACTGAGCAATACACAGTTAAAATGAAGAAGGAAGACATTTTAAGTGAGAAGCGAGTTCAGGAAGCAGTCTTGATTCTATGCCATGTGCCGACCTTTCGTGGCTTATAATAGGCATGTGACTGGACTGCATTCTTCTTAATTTAGTAACATACTGTATATGCTTGATTTACTTGTCAAACTCTATTATGATTATACAATGTAACCTCGGATTGCGAGTAACGCAGTTCAAAGATTTTCAATAAATTGTGACTTGAAAAACAAACAAGTCTTGGTTTTTTGTGTAATCATCTCCCCTGCTCTGACTTAGTGCGCGTCTCTTACTGGTATAATCAACATCCGTGCACGTTTGTACTGTTTACTATAACACTGTGACCACGTGTGTGTAAAAAAAACATTTTATTTTTGCAAGCATGTGTGTACAGCATGCGTGTACTGTTTCTTATAGTGTGTGTAAATAAAAAGAAAGTCTCTCTAGAGGTTAAAGATCCATTTTCTCTCTCTCCCTCAGCCTGCCGTTGTGTGCACATGCGTAATTTGACACTGTGCCCCTTCTCTCTCTCTCTCTCACGCACACGCGCGCACACACACACACTCTGCTCTACACAGAAACACTGTTGTGATTCTTTTCAAAGGTAAAGTGCGGGTTAATTTGTTTTTGTTTTACTTTACAGCAGTGATTTCATTAGTAAAAGGTTCCACTGTTTATGAAAGAGTTATCCTGCTGGGTGTCTGTGGGTCCTTTAATCTATGAACCTCTGAATCCTTTTATATTAGTTTACATGGTTTAGTGTTTGATATCAGTACTACAGATTTGACCTTATTTTTGTTTGAATGACACTGAGGGGGGAAATGATTGCTATTAGTTGGCAGGTAAGACAGAGGTAATGTTTTTTTTTTTTAAACTGTTAGTTTGTTCTGTCTTCATCAGGATGGAGTGAACTGGTTGTCCTTCCTGAATAAATACAAGCTGCATGGAATCCTGTGTGATGACATGGGTTTGGGTAAAACCCTTCAATCCATCTGCATTCTCGCTGGTGACCACTACCTCAGGTAATCCTCACTGCTTTTAATTGGTTCGAGCCATTATGAATTACGGGTGTAGATTTCTTAGAATATTAGAGATGTGACTTGAGCATAATTTAAAATATGAATATCTGAGTAAATACACGTCATAGAAAAACTAAATTAAATAGGCTTCATGTTGAAAAATAAAACATTTATTTATCAAAATTCCAATAACGTATATTGATTTTATAACCGATTACACGAGGCTTCACAAATGTTCAATATGCGCACTGTTTCTAAGTCAGTAGTCCATCTCTTGCCAAATACGCTGTAACATCTTGCGGCGAGTCCGTCATGTGCTCAACTGTAGTGTGGGCATTTTCTTCTATGCTTGTTGCTTGTTAATTATGCTTTTCGAACTCCTCGTCTTCCAGTTTCTGTTGCATAGCAAAACAGAATTAAATGTAATACTATAATAATCTTAGTTTTTACACATCTCGTTAAAATTTGAGATCATTTGAGCGAGAATTGGCCTAATGTTGGACTACGAAATGATGTAAAATTTTTTGGGACACCCTGTATTTATACTTTCATTCATTTAGTTTCTGTCATTTCTCCTGAAGCTGTCCTGTTGTTTTATATCGCCTTTTTGAAAAATGTTCATTCCTGATTATTTGTTTCTGGTGCAGGGCACAAGAGTATGCCAGGACTAAGGCTGCCGACTGTTGTCCTCTGCCCTCCATAGTTGTGTGCCCCCCTACTTTAACAGGCCACTGGGTGGATGAAGTGGGCAAGTTCTGCTCTAAGGAGTACCTGAACCCTTTGCACTATACAGGTCCTCCTACAGAGAGAGCACGGTAGGGTTCCTCACCATCCACTGCAGGATTGTTGTTGCAGACAGTCATTAGCAATTTGTTACAGCAGAGACCTGCTAATTTTTTATTTAGTTGTCTCATCTCTGTTCCAGATTACAGCACCAAGTAAAAAAGCACAACCTTGTGGTAGCATCATACGATGTTGTACGGAACGACATCGACTTTTTTAGGTAAATATTTTTGCATTTCGAAGAAATTTCGAAGAATCAGCTTTTACTTCTATTTAACCCAGTGGTTTTTCTCATCCTAACAGGAATATTAAATTTAATTACTGTATCCTTGATGAGGGTCACGTTATTAAAAACGGGAAGACCAAACTATCCAAAGCTATCAAGCAGCTGTCTGCCAACTACAGAGTTATCCTCTCAGGAACTCCCATCCAGGTCAGTGTAGAACACTAAATGCTTATTTCTGTGTGCATTTTTGCTAGAAATCATAGAAGGCTCTCTGACAAGGAGCACAAATCTGGGGATCCTTTCAAGAAACAATCATGCTGCCATATTACACATGGTTTCATGTTTGTATACATACAATAGGTAATTTGTTGTGTATATATCCATATATATGTGCATATTATCAAGCAGACAAACTTTATCTGAAGGACACCACTAGAAATCCATAGTTGCAGAGACACAAGCAGTATAAATAGCAAACTGTAACATGCAAGAAAACCTCTGCTTTGAGAAATCAATATATTTCAAATGGAATGTAGCTTGCAGTCAAAGGTTTCCTGAAAAAGAGTTTGAGATAGAAAGGAAAAAACTCTTCTCCTTTCTCTCATCCTTTCTCCTCTTTAGAATAATGTCCTGGAGCTGTGGTCTCTCTTTGACTTCCTGATGCCAGGCTTTCTGGGTACAGAGCGCCAATTTGCCGCTCGTTACGGGAAGCCCATACTTGCTAGCCGAGACGCCAAGAGCTCTTCCCGTGAACAGGAAGCAGGTAGGAGCTTTTCACGACTTCCTTGGTTTTCAACAGTGTCATTAATCTTTTTTTTGTTTGTTTTTTTTTTTTTGTTTTGTTTTCTCATTTTTTACAACAGGTAAAGGAAAAGAAAAAGAAAAGAAAAATTAAACAAAATAAATTACATGCATACCTTATATAACGTAACCAACACCATAACATACGTACAAAGTGCCTTTCTATTGTGTACAGGAGATAGCATCAGAACATCATAAACAAAACCTGGTAACAGCCACATAGTTTTGTCCTCTTGTAGTCATATTTGTTTTTTGATGTAATCTATGAAAGGACGCCACCTGGTCTTGAACTTGGATCTTGAACCACTTAAATTCAGTCGTGTCATTAATCTTTTAGCTAAGACCGTATATGTTCGTTTTGTTGTTCTGTAGACTGGGGCTATGTTTAGGTGATGGTTGGTGTCTTTGTTAGGTTCTAACTGTGTTGAATTGCCTTTCTTTTAGGGCATTTTTACACTTTGCTTGAATGATTGTTTCTGTACCTAGAATTGATTTAGTTGGAAGAGAGCATCATTATGCTCTGGATAATTTTGACTTTTTTTTGTGCTCAGTTGTTTGCCAGAAAGGGAAATAATGGGTATTTTGTCATGTTATAAAACAGCATTTTTATATAGTATGAGTAATTATGTAACGGTCTGTTTGTGTATGTATGTATAAAATGTGTGTATGTGCCTTAATGCATAACGTACCAAACCTTTGGGGCAGATGGTATCAGGTCTGTTAAAAGTCTTGGACGGTTTGTAAGAGCTTCTAGTGCTGGTGGTGTGTAGTAGCATATTTTGTGTCCCTTAGGGGTTTTGGCTATGGAGGCTCTGCATCGGCAGGTGCTACCCTTTCTTTTGAGGAGGATGAAGGAGGATGTCCTTCAAGATCTGCCACCCAAGATTATACAAGACTACTACTGCAACCTGAGTCCCCTGCAGGTATTGTCATTTGCATGTACACTTTACTTATGCAAGCCTTCAGCAGAGATTAAAACCGCAATTTTTCAGTTGAATAAATTACAATGTATGATCAAGTGTTGCTCACTTTAAGAAAAGAGTTTTGGAAAAATTCCCTTCAGTTCCCTTCTCCCCCCTCGCTCTCTTTGTAATCTTTTCCTTCCCCTTTCTCTGCCTTTAGGTTCAGTTGTATGAGGACTTTGCAAAATCTCGGGCAAAGGTGAACGTGGACGATGTCCTCTCCCCAACAGCCCAAGAAGATGAGGACAAACCCAAGCTGAAGGCCACTGGACATGTGTTCCAGGTGAGATATAAGTGGTTTGGCTGTTAAACATTATATGCACTTTCTGCTGGAATGTTGTGAAATGTACACAGGATTTTGCTTTGTTCTTTGAAAGAAACTTAGCTAGGCTTGCTAGTCACTTATGTGCAGCAGTGACATGATGCCAGAAATTAAAGATGAGAGTTTGTCTAATTTGTGTCACTGATATGTAAATTTTATTAGACTTTACATTAGAAACAGCTACTGATTTGGCCAGTTTTTACTAAATTATGACGTGATATTTACCCCCTTTTTTTTTTTTTAAATATTGTGTAGGCACTGCAATACCTGAGGAAGCTTTGTAACCATCCAGCGCTGGTCCTGACACCTCAGCATCCTGAGCACAAGCGCATCAGCGAGCAGCTCACCTCCCAGAATTCCAGTCTCCGGGACATCCAGCATGCACCAAAACTCTCTGCACTTAAACAGGTAGAAGCACGAAGATCTAAAGAGCCTTCTTTATTAGTTTATGTAATTGCCTCTCAATGCACAGGAATATTCTGGTGTGCATTGTGCCTTTTTAGCAACTAGAAACCGACCAAAAGCAGGTAGTAAAGTTGTAAGTGGAAACCCAGGACATCTGTAGATTGCCCAGTGAAACTGTTAGTTATAAGGTGACTGTAGTTAGATTGATGGGTTTAATTTGACAAGATGGGCTATTGCAGTATAGAAACCCTCAAATGTGTCAAATAAAAATCATTTACTTAATATAAAACAAGTAGAAATGAACTATGCAAGCATTAAATTAATATACAAGCAAAAACATTATACAGATACCCAGAAAAGACACCCTAATCAAGCACATGTAAGTTATCTATACAACAGTTTTAGAGCACAGGGAATAAAGAGTTCATGACGTTTAGTTTTACTCCCGAGTACAGCAATTGTCTTGTGCCGCTGAAGAGAATATGTAGTTGTTGCAGCCATGGGCAGTAAGCAATGCCTTATGAACTGTCCCTGAATATTTAAGTTGAAGTACGTGTGGTGGCTTCATCATGCCTCCCGCTCAGTGTTGATAGAGTTGAAGTCGGAATGCCTATTGTCCGACTGCATCCCTTTTAGATCCTCTCTAACTCCTCACAGAGACCTTTAGGTAGACCACCCCATACTGGATAGTAAAGATGGTATTTTCTGGGGCTCACCTTTTGAAATCATGTACTTAATGTGGGCATCCCATGACAAGTCAGGGGATTTTTTAGCACCAAGCTATTTTAAAGGTGCTAACTCTACTAATTGTAGGTCCTGAGATAACAGGAGAGGGAGGGGAGGGAATGTTAAAGATTTGAATAAATTTTTTTTTTTTTTTTTGATCTGCATTATTTAGTAAAAAAAACAACAATTATTCTAGTCGTTTCATGACAAATTACTTATCACTGACATCAGAGTTGAACTCTTGAATTAATTTTCAACATGCCATCTCATCATGTAGTTGCTGCTGGACTGTGGTCTGGGCTCGTCCGGCTCCTCGGATGTCAGTACAGAGGCGGTGGTGGCTCAGCACCGTGTGCTGATCTTCTGCCAGCTGAAGAGCATGTTGGACATCGTGGAGCATGACCTTCTGAAGCCTCAGCTACCTACAGTCACCTACATGCGTCTGGACGGCAGTGTGCCTGCAGGCCTGCGCCATTCCATTGTCTCCAGGTGACGAGCTTTTATAAATACGAGCTTATACATCGATGTGTACACACAATGTGTATCTTTCCAGTCCAAGATATTTACCTAGTATTAGGATTTTTCTTAGACGAGCCAGAATCCATGTTTATTTTCCATTTCCATTCCTTGTGTCTTAACGAAGGAATAATTCATTTAAGCCGGTCAGAGTTGAGCCAAATTCCAGATGGCTTACATTGGAATATGTTACACGGGTGTAACTTAAGAGCATTGTTAGACTAACAGTACGTCGTTTTTCCCAATAAAATGCCATCTGCGATTTAGTCACAAAGATATTGAAAGTTTTTCATATGTAATCAGAAAATGTGTGTTGGAAGGAAAAAAAACAACTGCTCACCTTTTGCCTTTACACCCTTTTTAAAATTTTTTTGTCTTGCAGGTTTAACAACGACCCATCGATAGATGTGCTGCTCCTGACGACACACGTAGGTGGTCTGGGCTTGAACCTCACAGGAGCGGATACTGTGGTGTTTGTTGAACATGACTGGAACCCAATGAGAGACCTGCAGGCTATGGACCGTGCTCACCGAATAGGGCAGGTAAGTCTGTGTGTGTGGTGCAATTATTTACAAATGTCACTGGATTTGGTAAGAAAAAATAACTGGCTGCGGTTGGATTTCAGAAACGTGTGGTGAACGTGTACCGTCTGATCACTCGTGGCACTTTGGAGGAGAAGATCATGGGTCTGCAAAAGTTTAAGATGAGTATAGCTAACACCGTGATCAGCCAGGAGAATGCCAGCCTCCAGAGCATGGGCACAGACCAGCTGTTGAACCTTTTCACTCTGGACAAGGTAAGGGTAATCATTCTCTCTTCTGTTTTTATAATCTGTATTATATTCCACTAACAATGGGAATATTAGTCCGAACAAAAAGGCATCATATAAACACTGTTATAAAATTTTATTCCGATTAAATGCTTTGTGAATTGTAAACCTCAGCTTAAAGTTAACTTTGAAATCTCTAATGAGTGATTTTCAGTCTGATGAAAAATCTTATCCGTGTAAATGCAGCTATTGCCGCTGTATCAACACTGTACAATATGAACTCTTCACATAACCACAAGCATAAGGTTATGTGACCATTTAGCTCATCTCAGTTAGGGCATCTGTGTGCCCAAAACTTTCCTACTCACTCATGTCAGAGTGGGTATAAGTGAGCCCTCTCATGCTTCATACAGTGGGACTTTGTGAGGGGTTTCCTCTGTGGGAGTGGGAGGGATTTATTAAACACTCGTGCTTATGTCTGGTCACAATAGTGTTAAGTTTTATACGCCTTCCCATATGTACATGTGAATTAATAACCCCACAAACAGGGCAAGGATCATTTGGACTAGACGGCACAGGGTTGTCCGCATAGCACGGTTTTAATAATGCATAAGAATATATTGAAATGGAAATCCACGGTTTAAATTTGTTTTTGAGTGTCAATAAAATAGCTTATGATTTTCTTTATGTGAATCTGTCCAAGTATTACATTTATAGACCTACAAAGGCACTATATTGCATTGTTAAATTCAAAGTTGAAGGAATTTTATGGCCTCCCATGCATTATTTTATACGGACTCACTCTGATTGGGTGTCGAACAGTGAACTTTGCGATTAAATAAAGATTCTCATAATGTGAAATGTGCATATTTCGTCTAAAATGTAAACTACTTGTTTCTAGGACAATAAAGTTGACAAGAACGAAATGGCGGCCTCCTCCTCCTCCTCAGGGAAGGGCAGTATAAAGTCTGTACTGGACGGCCTGGGGGAATTGTGGGACCAGCAGCAGTATGAGGCGGAGTATGATCTGGACAATTTCATGCTCTCGCTGCACTAACCCAGCACGCACCCTACTCGCACAGCCGCCCTCTTAGGATCGACCACTTACAGACAATAATGAGTCATCATCGCCCTGAAGAGAATGAAACACCGTCTGGATTTAAAACATTTGGCCATATGGTACCTTTTTGACGAAACATTTGATCCATTGTCAGTCTGCACTTCACTTTGCTGTTTAAGAACTCGCACTCCATAATGCACGCTGTCGGACCCGGCACTGTCAAGCTGAGGAGGAACGCACTGGGATTGACTCATTTCCCCTCCAGTCTTGGTCCACTGATTTTTATTCTCACACATGCTGTGGGATCTCCCTTGTATTTCTGATCATGAACAATATCCTCGACTAGTCCACCTGCACTTATACAGTCTTAAAGCTTACCTCGAAAGGCCAAACACCTGTCAGTATTGGATCTTAATAGGCATATGAGCCAATATACAAAACATAGGATTTTGTATATATTTATTTTTGTAGACTGCACAGCCATCTTAACCAAAAAGGCTTCTGGAGCCTTGCATCATGAACACCAGGGGACACTGTACACATACATAAACAAGGAGAAATGAACTAGAATGAAGAACATTAATAATCTTTTCCACTAGGGGGTGATATTATTTTTCTCCCCCTTCCTTTCTGATGCACAGTGCTCGTCAGTTCTCATCCACGTCTGTAGCTCAGTTCAGAGCTTCACCCCCCGCCTACCATGATGCACACTCGCACCCAGAGTAAATGTAAAAAGTCTGGCATGTGCAAGGGCACCGTGATGACTGGAATCATCGGTCCTGTTCACCTGGCAGATATAGGATGCTCATGAAACCTTGTCGGATAGTTTTAAAAAGAAAAACAAGGACTTTGTAAATATGTCTGTAATTTGCCTTCTTTGCTTAAGCCAATAGAATTTTAATAAATTCTAATGAGCTTTTTTTTTGATGCCTGTCTGTTCTTTAAAAAAAAAAAACATTAAAATTTTGTCACATACACAGTATATGAAGTGAAATGCTTATGACTGCTGATGACCTAAAAAAAAAAAAATAAATAAAAAAAAAAAGTTTCAGTATGAAATAAGAATTTTACAAATGATAAATTTGGAAAAACTTTAGTTGTAAAAAGACTTTATTTCCATATTTCTCTTTCTAATTTGTAAAATGTGCACAATAAAGCAACAAGGGTGCACCATGGGATTTTATACAAATCATTTTATTTATTTGTTTTGTAGGTTTTTGGTAAAATTCTGATATGCAAACAGGAGTGTTTCCTGTAACTGATGAGCTACAGCCATCCTCACACTGAGGCAGCATTCCAAACAACATGGACATGATTTTGTGCTTAAGGCAGTTTGCGTTGTAGCATCAGCACATCTTGCACTTTTCCTGTAACAGCACGCCCCTTCATATTGTATTGCTTACTTACAGCGGTTCCCTTATTGCATGTGCAGCATATAAAATTTGGAATGGCATCTGACGCTTACCATAAGTGATGAAGGATCTTCTATGAGTCATGTTTTTATCATGGTTCAGTGTAGAGCAGGTCCTATTGTTTTGTATTTTCTAGTAGGACACAGCTGCATACATTTGGGAATTATAATGATTATTGGGCTGATCGACAGCTCTAAACCAAATACCAGCCTTAATCAGAGTTAGAAGCACAATAAAAAAAAAGTGCTTTGTTGGCTCTAGCTGTATGATTTCCTTTTACTGCAACTAAGCAGCATGGACCTGTTTTAGTATGATGATGCTCCTGCGCACAAAGCGAGCTCCTTGAAGACATGGTGTAGAAGAACTCTGGTATCCTGCACATCTGACTTTAACTACACTGTACTCCAGGCCTCATCATTTGACATCACTTGGGAATCAGCATTTCACAGCTGCATTGGTTTAGTTTTGTATCCAACTTGTTTAATGAAGCGCTTAACCAAAACTCAAGTGCCTTATGATTCATCAAACCTCATAATTGTATTCAATCACAAGTTAGATCAGATTAGACACATGCACATCGTACATATAATAGTACATGTATATTGTAGGTGGAGGTGTAGATGAGTTGTAAGTGAGTTGTAAGCACCCCAAGTGCTTGGTGTGTGTGTGCACGCATGTATATGAGCGAGAGAGCTGTGCTTCTGCTTAGGCCTTCTTTTAACATTGCTGTCTCAGCTCCTGGCTCCTTACACCATAACCCTTAGCAAGAGATTTATCCCTACAGACATTTAATGCTCCACTCACCATATTGGACTTGAGAAAGAAAAGTTTTTTTGGCACAGCTGCTGATGATTCTTCATGTTTTAAAATAAATGCACATTGAGCACTGAAGAGGTTAATTAGTGGTTAGGATGTGGGTCATAAACCTATTAATGCTCTGAGTCTCATTAAATACACAGGCACTGACATTAATTTTGTAAAAATTAAAAAAAAATAAAATACAAGATGCATGTAATTATTAAAAGTTATGGTGTATGCTCATGCAATAAGGAGTTACAGGAAAAACACTGAGGCCATGCAAAAGACGACCACACTTCACAGCATCATACAACCATGTTTAATAAGATCTGCTTATTAGTACAGAAAAGGGGGAAATAATGAAGGTGGGAACTACAAACATGAAGCAAGTTGTAAGCAATAGCAGCACTGTCCTCCATGTATTTTTGTTATTTTTTTTTTTTAATCACAGTTTAACTACGTCAGACAAGCACAGGTCCAAATCAACAATTTCAAAACCTTGTCATGATAGAACCTGTCATTAGTTATAAATTAAAACAGGAAACGTAGAAAAAGAAATCAATCCATCATGTAGATAGTTATATCAGGGTTTTTTCCCTTTTTTTTTTTTTTTTTATATTTCACATGACTGATACAAAATGGGCTGCAGATCCACCCACAGAGAATGAGCATGAAGCACAGGTGAATAAATAACTACCCGAATCTAGAACAGGAAATATATAGGCATCTACAGAGAGTGTGAAACAGTCACCAGGACGCGGCATCTCTTTTGTCTTCTCCTTTTCATCGGCTCTTTAGTGACATTATTATTATTATAATTATTAGATTCCTTTAGGAACGAAGGGGAACAAAATTAGTGCAGTGAGCAAATGATGAAATGACCAACAGATAGCAGTGAAAGCAAATTAAACATTCCAGGAGGACACTAAGAGGTTAGTTAGTATGCAAGCCTGGGATTAGGGAACGAAAAAAAAAAAACCACCACCGGCTGAAGAGCCGACCACAACATCAGAGCTGGAGCATTCCCTCTAAAAAGATAAGGGTGGCGTCTTTAAACTTTTTTTTTTTTTTAACCTCTGATTCTTTAAAAGTGATCAAATATTTGTTTAACTTGAACAAACTAGAAAACGTGATGGATCAGTTGCATATCCAAGTGCTGACCGCTGTAAATACAGTACAGTGACAATCACAGTGGAGCCCAGGACAATGAAAACCAATATATAGCTAATATTTACCCGGGTTTAGTCAGAACGCCGGGGTCCAAACGCAGGGCCGCTGATTGGCTAAGAGCATCAAAAGGCTTGCTCAGGAGCTCTACGATCTTTCCGCCACTCACACCTGGTTCACGCTGTATTATTTATACAACCCTAATGTTATGTTGAATCCCAGATAGATAAAATCCCAAATCTGGTCTATGATTAGACCCCAGCACTAATTTGTCAAAGTGGTTATCTTGGGGCAACATAAAAAAAAAAAACAGTGTTCGGAGAACAAGTACGAATCCCAACCATACCACAACTATAAAGAGGACAAAATCGGTTCTGTCCTCTTGCCAGGAGGGACGGTAAACCCTAAACCCCGTTCTACATGTTAATGACAGTGATGCAGGCCAACCGTGGGCATCTGCGAGCTCGTGTGTGTAGAAGATGGCAAAACATGAGGTTCATTGGAATGTATTTTTCACTTGAATGTGTTGCTACAGATGGAAGGTTTGGGAGTGAATGCTCTCAGAAAGGTGTTGTGATTCTCTTCAGCTCAGCTCATCCTGGGTGTTTCAGTGGCAGTGATTGGAGTGGTAGTAGTTAAATCACTGTGGAGCTTCCACTGCATCACAACATTCACATCAAATCCGCTCCTTTCGTCGTTTTATTGCCCATTCAGTCCATACATTACCAATCAATCAATCATTCTCCATTACCCAAAGACTCAATTCCCACTTATGAAAAATCCCCTCTCCCCTTTTTATAACTTCGTCACACTAACGTAAGCAACATCCGCGAGTTAAGACAAAAGCGTCGCATTTCAAAATTCTAGACATTTTAGTAATGTTACAAATGTTTTCAGCTTCATCAAATAAAATAAAAACAAAAATATTTTTTTTAAAGAATTAGCATCATAAAATTAATTTATTCCAAGTAAAAATACAAAATAATATTAACGACATTGACCAGGTATGAAAGTCTCCCCCAGAAATAGCCAATATTAATGGTTGAGAAATAAGTCTGTAAAGAAATATGAAATAAAAAAAAGAAGAAAAAAAAAATATGTAAATGTTTTAATTCCTTTCTTTTTTTTTTTTTTTTTTGCAAAAAATCTCTAAAAATAATGAAAAATTTCTCAGTATAAAGGCTACATTACCACTGGAAGGTACTAGCATGTAGATTAGGTAAATACACAGTAGAAAATGATTTTAGTGAATCACAATGCTTGCAATGAAAATAAATCTGCAATAAAGATTTATGCGTCTTTTTTTTTCTTTTTCTTTTTCTTTTTTACAAACAGTACAAACAGTATTGCACATTACAACAAAGAATCAAGGTTATAGCCTTAAAAAAAAAAAAAAAAAAAAAATGGGACTAATTCAAGTCTTAGGTGAATAGAAGGCCACCGCACTGTTGACGCACCTCGGGGGCTTTCGATCAAGTTACAGCTGAAACTGTTCGGATCTTTGTGTGTTTTTTTTCTATTTAACAACAACAACAACAAAAAAAAAGAACGTTCTTTCTCTCAGTTTTTTTCTTCTTCTCCATTTAATCAAGAACCCTCGAAGATCAGTTTAGCTTAAATTAGATCAGTTAACAAAGTAGGGCAAATTCGCTTTTACAAAACAAATGGGCTACATTTAAGAAACATAAAAAAGCTTTTTGTTTAAAAAAAAAAAAAATAATAAATCAATCACAAACCAAAAAAAAAATTATTAGTTTCGCTGGTCAGTAAATGACTGATTATAAATATACAAAACCAAGGGAAGTATCGTCAGTTGGCTTTTCAAGCACCTAATGGATGTCGACTCCACATTTTTGTTTTTTTTTTGTTTTTTTTCCTTTTCTTTTTCTGGAGTAGGATTTTGTATGAACTATTTTTCTTTTTAACACTGTGGCGTGTGGGTGGCGGTTCTCTTTCTCCATTTTTTTTTTAACGCCGTGTTAATGTCGTCTTTCTATTTCAGCTGATTAAAGTTATAAAGCTCTAGCTCCTTCAGTTGCTTTTTAATTTTTTTTTTATTTTTTAAATCTTTTTTTTTCCTCAAAAAAATAAAATTAAACATAAAAGCAAAATAAACATGACAAAAATAAAATTAACCATCTGTTAAATCATTTTCTTGCAAATTTAAATTAATATATTTTGTATTTGAATAAACTTACTTAGAAAATATTGATTTCTCTCCTATTATATTTCAAAATTGAGGTATTGCAAAAGATCACGTCAGTCAGAAAGCACACAATTTCTATTTCTCTCTCTCTCAACAAAAAAATAGCTGACTGATAGCTAACTATCTAGATACAAAGAGTAGTGCATAACAAATGTCTATTACAGAAAAGGAACAGATCTAGAAAACCCTTCTGGGTTGGGAAGGAAATATCACAAACCCCCCAGAATTCACGTCCATAAGGATCTTCATTGCTATTCATGATTAGTTTTCTTTTTTTTTTTTTTTCCCATCAGTAAAAAAGTAGCTCTTGTTTTACATCTTTTTTTTTTTTCTTTTTCAAAAGCGAACAAAATGTTCCATCCTAAAGATGATGATTTAGGATTTAAAAACCCGATCCACGGTTGCTCCGGCTTTTTCCAGCTCGACAGACTAGTCACTGCTGGAGAAAGGGACGGGACGATTTCACGCTTCGCTCCATGCAACATAGCCACCCTATCGCCCCCCCCACCGCCCGGCCGAGCTCGGGACTGTCGCAGGCTCGTGAAACCTCTCTCACTCTTAAACGCATCACATCAGCAGCCAATACTTGTTTGTTTTCTCCTAAACTCCCACTCGTCCTCTCTCAAGCTCATGCCATAGTCTTAAAAAAATATCCACCATCATTATTAGCAGGTTGGTTCTATTCTTCAAGCTTTGCAGGAAAATCTGTGTGTGTATATATATATATATATATATATATATAAAAATGCAGCGAGCACACAATGTTCTTGTGACATTAATCGAAAGTGCTGCAGTCACACTGTCTGAACTCTTTATGTGGGTCTTTGAGGGAAAAAAAACAACACACACACGCATCACTGCAGTATTTTCTTTTTGTCTACTAATCACTTCCCTAGTCAGGCAGAAGCGACGAGGCCTGACATGGTGTTAGATCTACTGAATGGTGTCGGTAGGTTGTGTGTGGGGGTGCAGGGGGTGGGGGGGGCGTGTTGAGTTGTTACACATCCTGTATGAGAACTATCAAAAGTGTGTGTGTGTGTGTGTGTGTGTGTGTCTGTGTATACGGAATAGAAGGACAGGGAAGACTGGGGTGTGTGTGTGTGTGTGTGTGTGTGTGTGTGTGTGTGTACTCTATACTCTGATTATGAAGTTTTCACAGGACTCGTTAGACATCAAGAACAGTTAAAGCGAATCACAGTTCTAGGCATATATACTCAAACCTTACTACATACTGTATAAAAAATTGCACAATTATATTAACAATCACTGAAAAAAGAAAAATGTTCTTCACCAACTAGACAGAGTTTTGTTTGAAGGCTTATCCTACATCTAGGCCTTTTTAACTCAGAGTTGCGGTTTAGTTTTCTGCTCACGTTTTTTTTAGCTTTTGACATATGATATGGTCAGTGAGACAGAAACGAGCCATCGAGCGAGATGGGTTTTCCTCTTGCAGCGTCACCACCTCCTGTCCACTTTCCTGCTCTTTTTCTTCGTCTACAATGTGCAAAGTGGGCCAAGATGAATAAAAAGACTCGATACTGAAAATTCTATTGCATGCAGCGACCTGATTCGGATAAACATGCAGTTCAGGGGCGAATGCTGACTCTGCGGCCCGCCGAGGCCGACGCTCGCTCTCGCGTTGGCCTGTTCACCTCCCAACCAGACGCCCTAACCGATTCTCATCCACTCCCCAGCCTGAATAAAGTACTATGGTATACATCTATATACCATGGATTTAGCAGCAAAAGCTATTGCAGCATTACATGTACATAACACTAAAAAAAAATTATTTAAAAAAATAAAGGCCTAAAAATATATATATAAGCGAAGGAAACTAAATCTGATTGTGCACGAGTTATTAACCGAACTGTTTCCAAAATGAGGAGCAAAATAGATGTGTACCAATTTAAGATTCATTTAATACCCTTTTTTTTTTTCGTTTTACCCTTATTAATGTTTGTCAAATTTATGATTTTCACCTTTGGTAATTTTTGTTCCATCACATTTTGTACTCAGGGCAATGATGCAGGTTTTTAGAAAACAAGTGCATGGTCTGTTAAAAAAATAAATTAAATAAAAAAATAAAAAAGATATTTTACATACATGCTGTGTATGCATGTATGTATGCATGTATGTATGCATGTATGTATGTATGCATGCATGCATGTATAAATACATGCATACATACATACATGCACATATATTTATATATATATATATATATAATTATATATAGTCTCACTCTTGTCTAATGATGTCCTATTGGGAAACACTGAAAGACTAAATCAAGACGAAATCTGTGTAAGCTTGAAAAGAAAAAAAGAATGTCATGACCTAGCTAATATCAAGTGTGTACATGTGTGCCGAAGTGCAAATTTCTGAGCAGAAAGACTCAAAATTCTTATTCAACTGAATGTTCCTTAGCAGAAAGTACGGTGGACAAAGACTTTAAGAACTGTGATTTTTTTTTTTTTTTTAAAGAAAAGATAAAAGAAGACCCATGTTATTGTCGGTTGTAGTCATGGTGATGGTGGTGGTTAGTTGGTTGGAGGGGATGATGGGAGTGAAGAAGTGGGGGGGAGGAGGAATGACTCCTCCATCAGCTCCAGCGGAAGGAGACGTGGCGTGGTCGGTCTCCTCCCTCCTTCACCAGCGGTTTGTGGAACTCGCGGCCGGCGCGCGAGTGGATGCTGGCCCAGCAGTACTCGCAGTAGTACTGCAGGCATGTGACGTTGGCACAGAAGAACGGGGCGAACTTGCCTCCACAGCGAGCGCCCTGGCACTCGTCACACATCTGATCGTCCAGCACGTACGGCTTCACCTCCACCTACAGACAGACACATGAGATTTGAATCAGCATTGAGCGGGTGGAAAGGAAATGGGTAAGTAAATTGTTGCGAAGACAAAAACTAAATAAATATGCATAGGTGCATAGATTTTGGGTGCTTCACAGTACCAGGGGGTTATCAAGCAAATTCATGAAAATTCCAGTAAGCCATGATTTGGCATAAATGTTGGCACTGGCGTACGGATGATATGAAACAACATACTATAGAGTAAAACCTTGGATTGCGAGTAACTTGGTCTGCAAGTGTTTTGCAATAAATTTTAACTTGATAAATGAGCAAGGTCTTGAAATACGGGTAGCACGTATGAGCTTTAGCTCCTGAACGTCATATGATCACAACTGAGCCAATGGTTCTTCTCTCTCTCACGCTGCCGGATCGTGGGTAATCATCTCCCATGCTCGTTCTCGACTCAATTAATCAATACATAACTGGTTGTTATTATTATTATTATTATCAAATATTGAGGTTTATCCCATGACAACCAAATAACCGTGTGGTCATGGAAAAAGGTTTTACTCTTTCATAAGAGTCATATTATTGTCCTGCATCAAGAAAACAATACAGTACTAAGATGAATGCTGAATTATTGGAATTGTTATGATAACAACGAACCATCAACTTTACAGAAGGAATGAGGTTGAAAAACAATGAATTATTGGAGATCTCTTGCATGCTTGATGATTTGCAAATTGACAGCTATGTTTTATAGTTAAAGTTAGACCATGAGAACTCACAGGATTGAGACTAAACAGTTTGAAAAAAATAAAAGACAAATAAAAAAATATATAGTATTTAAGAGGATAAAGATTGGATTTTGGAACAACAGAAAAAGGTCATGTGGTATGATGAGTTCAGATTGACCCTATTCCAGAGCGATGGGTGCGCCAGGGTAAGAAGGGAAGTGCATGTACCCATCATGCATAGTGGCCACTGTACAAGTACAAGCCTCTGGAGGCAGAGTTGTGATCTGGTCAGGTCAATAAAATAAAGTCAGCGGATGACATATATATATATATATATATATATATATATATATATATATTTATTAATTTTTTTTAATTTTTGTATTTTTTTTTTATTATTATTAACGATGTACGCGGTGTAGCACACGTGCCTTTCCTTTACAATGGGCATGTGCACTCATAAAGCTTAAAATGATCATCTTTCTCATAAACAATTAGGATGAACTGTATAAAATTCGGCTGTGGCGGGTAATAACTTTAGTCTCACTAGCCACTTTGGCGGGTAGTTTATTCTTTGGTATGACAA
>JAQQZS010000038.1:8829483-8841693 GCA_030068045.1 Platyallabes tihoni
CTAATTACATTACAAAATTACTGTCATTAAAAAGTAATCAGTTACATTATAGCATTACCTTCTGATAAAAGTAACTACTTCGAGTACTTTTTATTACAGAAAATGAAAACTCCTTTGTGATTCCTCATGCATGTTGTTTTGGTCAAGACCTATAATTATTCTACCATCATCACTCCATCAAGTTTGGCCCATAATCTGTTAACTACTAATACCCCTATCTCCCCTACACGGTGTCGCGTGATGGCCATAAGTACGGTTCATCATGATTCACAGCGAGATTACGCGTCCATATTTCCGCGCATCGGTCGTTGCGGACCTTGCAGAACGTCGTGGAACGTCAGGCGTTCACTCGCGCCAGCTCACGGTGCCGAACACCGTTTCTCACCGCTAGTCATAATGCAGGGGTATAGCAGCAGGAATAACAGTGGAGGTGGCTGGGGGGGTTTTGGGGGGGGGGGTTAATGGGCTGCTATCCAACCCATTAATAAAACCTGTAAGGGCTTTGCTGAACCTTCAACTTCTTCCATGAAGTGTTGTCAGAAAAAGAAACCATGAATGGAGATCACTTAAACACTTAATAAAAACGCATGGTTTAAAAAGAAAAACTGGAAAAATCAGGAAAAATGAGAGTTTCTGACAGAGAAAAAAAAAACACTTGTTAGTGAGAATAAGCAGGAGAAAAAAAAAACAGAAATTTGTTAGACATCATAAAGATTGGACTTTGGAGCAATGGAAAAAGGTCATGTGGTCTGATGAGTTCAGATTGACCCTATTCCAGAGCGATGTGTGCGTCAGGGTAAGAAGGGAAGAGCGTGAAGTAATGCACCCATCATCCATAGTGTCCACTGAACAAGCCTTTGGAGGCAGTGCTGTGATCTGGGTTTGCTTCAGTTGATCAGGTCTACACTCAGTAATGTGTAGACCCCCCCCCCCCCCACCAAAAGCTAAAGGCCGTCAATGAAGTCTTGGAATGTGTGACTTTTTTTCTTTTTTGTATCTACTCTGGGATGCAGTAACCCTGATTCATTGCACCCACATTACTGGTTATTTTCCTATAACACTATGACAGCACGATCCATAATACTTTACTAGTTGCTTAAATAACCTAAGTTTTAAAATATAGTATAATACAGGAAATGACATTTACTGTTGTTTTATCGATTTGCTATAAATTTGTATTCTCTTATTTAAAAAACAAGTTGAGAAATGAAGAGATCTGATTGGTTCCCAAACAGGGAACTCTGGACAATACATACTTTTGCAACTCAAATGTATACAAGATGGTTCCTCTTTCAGAACAACCCAATATCAACGGTAATAAATAATTCAGAATGACAGGATTTAATAGATTTCCAAAAAAGAGAGAATAAGGCAATGTTTCTCTAAAGTGTTTTGCTATATATTCAATTCTTGTCCATATACTGTACAGTACATGGGCAACTTGCCTGACCAATCAAGATCAGACACTTGGATTTCTTGCCAAAGACTGAAATTCCACCTTAAATATATACGACATACAAGAACTTTCTCAAAATTTCCCTGAAATGGATCTAGGTACGTCTTGAACACTGGTGTGTCAGTTATATTTCCTCATTGCGTTCTGGTATGATACTGGTTTCCTTTTCCGATCTTCCTGTTTGGTCAAATTGCAACAGAGAGGCATAAACAGCAATCTTCTTCCAGGTTGCATAATGCCGTGTCAGGAATAATGACCTTCCAAAAATATTCCTGGATGTGAAAACCATAGTTAATGGATAACCTTTGAGGACTGTGCCTGTGCCTCTGTTTGCTAGCTGTGTATGAAAACACACTTGGTGGTTTGAAAGGGCATGTACATATATATAGAAAGTAAGATCCCTTTACACATCGTGGACTTGAACCAAATGAGTGGTTAAGCAGTAGTGCAAGCAGGCAAACCAAACAAACCTGCTGATTCGGGAGATGCCAAACCAGTAATGGAGGGGTGAAATGTCAAATGTGACCTGAACTACAGAGATGGTGTCAGACCCACATTAACTTAAAGACTATGAATTATTGCCGGGTAAATATTTGGTAGATTTCAGCTAAACATTACTTAGTATACACTGCACTCAGCACTCAAGTTAATACTCATTTCGGATTCGGCCACCGATGCTCACACGTCCACATTTCTGTCTCATTAACTCAACTAATCCTCTCCAAAGAAAAATACAGAAGTTACTAATCCACCGAGCGGAAAGGTATGCAATGCCAAACCCGGCAAAGGAATGCCAGAGAATGACATTAACAGTGCTAATGGAATGGAGGAACTGACTCTCCAGATTTTTCCAACTCACCTCTAAAGTGCAGCTGTTAGTCCTGAGTTTTCTGGAAATAAGCAAAGAGCAATTCATCGTTCTTACTACATCTGGGCCGTGATGATGATGTTCTTAAATCTTGCTGAAAAGCCAAGTCTGATTCATGTAATTCACTTTTAAACACGTCATATGTATGATGAGGGGAAAATTCTGATCTCAAATGATCTGAACTCTACTCGCATTTTTCTAGGTTCTATAGTAAAGCAAGCATAGCATTTAAAAAAGTAAATAAATACAGGTAAGCGTTTACAATCACATGCTAATCAGTATACGACTGCTCAGATGTATAATGAGATAAAAGTGTAAGTCGCCCTGGATAAGGGTGTCTGCCAAATGCCTACATGTAAATGTGATTTTACATACTGTATTTAATGTAAATATATTGCTAGGCAGTGAGGAGTGCTGCGTCTAGTCATTAAAAAACAGGCAAACATGCATGCATGTGCACAAGGGAGTACAAAAGTGACTTTCCCAGAGGGTCCGCACAACTGAACCAAACGTTCATGTATGATGGTTAAGCTTCTTTCCTAGAGCTGAGCGAAACAGTTTTAGGGACGCAGAGTTACCCTTCGAACATTTTCACCTGGACACACCCTGCATGGTTAGACAGTCAAGCTATGGTTTAGATCATTTCATACCGTTGTTATTGACTGATTAGTTTTATGGTGAACTCACCCCACCCAGTGTCCTTTGCTTTCTCATTTCGGCACACACCGACAGCTCGGCTCACAGAACAGGCCAGAGATGAGCAATGTGTTTGACGAGCACTTGCACTAAATAGTCCCAAAACTCCTACACTTCCAAATCCTTCAAGTTATTGTTCAACAGAATTGAAAAAATGTCAACTGCTAGATTTGGTACATTCATGGGACTTGACTGCTGATCTCCTGCACCACTTCTGTTTGTCGCTGTCGTTTTTCTTAGACACCTCCCCATTCTGATTTAGTACCACAATGGGGGAAAACAAATCACAGCCTTTCAAGAAGGCTTGGCCTGAGATATATTTCTAAACTGCTGAAGTGGTGCGAGCTCACTTTTCACATGTCTATGACTTCAGTCCAAGACTGAACACTGGGTTACTCCTCAAAATATTAGGAGTTATATCAAAGTCATCTTGAGAAGTGTATGTTAATGTTCATTGAAAACGAATTCTAATTACTGTTCCTTGGGTAACTTTTGCTCTGGTCAACAACTAACTGGGAAAAACAACAATCTCTGCTCAGAACCTAAAGAATTTCATAAAGAATTCAACAAGTCAGAGCTTATTTTCAAAGGAAGCACTGAGTAAGAAATAACTTCCAGTTAAACTCTTTCGCCCTGGGGCAGAAGGTGGATCATGTGAGAGGCCAGCATGTGTGAGAAAGAGAGAGATTGTGCGAGTGAGTGTGTGTGTGTGTGTACACGTGTAAGCGCAAGTGTGTTGTCATTGTGTGTGAACGCACAAGGCTGTGCGCATGTGAACACATGAGCCCCTAACACAAGGCGTCTTTGTGTTTGGTAGTGGAATCTTTTGCATATGCGTCCCTGTTTGTGGCGACAGTGGGACTGATGTCTCACCTTGTTGGGTACAGACCCTGCCACAAGCGGTTTGGGGGTGGGGGTGAAATTTAGGGGCTTGTTTATTCAGGAATCCCTCTTCAGCCATTCCCCTACTTCTTCTCCTCCTCATCCTTGCCAGCCCAGGCTGCCATACAGAACATGAAATCCGTGCACATTCTATTTCAATCAGATTAATGTGCATTTACGAATGAAAGCTTGATCGTGAGATAAAGTGAGAACGCATGCATACAGGCCACTGTACGAGCCTTACAAGTGTTATAATCTGGCGTTGCTTCAGTTGGTCATGTCTAGGATCAGCAATGTTATGTGGCAACAAACTAAGTCAGCTGCCGACCTGAATGTACTGAATGACCAAATATGGAGTTTTTCCTTCCCTGATAGCACAGACATATTCCAGGACTCAAACTGTGATAAACTGCCAACCACATTGTGCACTGTGTGTGAAAATGATTCCTCATGCTCCAAAAACCACTCTATCACTATCAGAGCTGAATCTGACTGAATGAAATCTTAGAGGTGTTACGTTGTTTTTGGCCAGGCTGTTTTTGTGTCTGTCTTTAGGCTTTAAGAACCAACACGGATTTTACATTTTTAACATCCAAATTGACTGGACACTTATGGACACATTCATGCACACTTACACTTACATATTTATATTTTCATTTCTGGACCATTGCACAAGACACTTTTTATGCATATTTGCACACCCCGTAATTTTTACTTCTTTTTTTTTTTTCTTTATTTACACTAAATGTATACATTTTTATAAATTTCTATTTTTTCTTCTATATTTTGCTATATTGTAAATGTCCTTATTTGTACAGTATATTTTTATTCTAGTAAAATTAATTTTCTATCGTATTTCTTTTTATTCATATTTATTTCTTATCTATAAGCTTTTATTTTTTTAAGGTCACTGGCGGTCATATAAGCATTTCACTGCATATCGTACTGTGTATGACTGTGTATGTGACAAATAAAATTTGAAAATTGCAAAAAGGATGTTCGTCAGTCACAAGCTTTACAGTACGACTCTATCGGTCTGTTTTTCATCCTTCGTACCAGCTCATAACATTTTACAGCAATCTTAACTGGTTTTATTTCCAAAACAGAGACAAATCAGTCATTAATACCACAGTGACCCTGAGAAGAATAAAGTATGAAATCAGGATTACAGAATGGATGCGTCATGCCGCACCACACAGTGACTACATCATGACCATTTTACACCCGTGGCCTTTCTGCTCTGTGACTCAATCTTTTATATTTAACTGCCCACTTAAGACTTTCACTGGAGCAGTTCTGTGATTCATTATTTCGACTTGTTGTTAGACAACTAGCTAGCTAACACGAGCTAACCTGATAAGATTTCTACAAGGAATTTTAAGTCTTATTTATAAAATGATACCGTTATCTATCGAGTAAACTTGACCGAGTCCGTCAGATATTTTAGGTCAACGCCCCGCCTCACAAACTTTTACCTTAAAACCTGAAATTCTGAAAGAAATTCGCCTTGGTATACGAAGCATTTTTGGCATACTTAGCCAAACAGGCTAAGTTGCATGTACATCCAGGAGCTGTTCAAAACTTGTCTGAGTCAATGAAAAGCCAAGCAAAGAGAGTTTACATATTCTTTGTGGGTTTTTTTGCATTTTGTGTAAGATTTAGTAAAACATGGCACCATGGGTCCCAGGAATGTTAGCACAAACAGTAGCAACAAGAAAGGAGAGACACTTTCATAAATTAATTAAATCATACATTAAAGTTAAGTGAGGTCTAATGTCTAATTCTTTCATATTTTGCTTAATTTACATGTCTTTTCTAAATGTTTTGAATGTTTTTTTATTGTATTTTTCAGCCTTAATTTGCTGTATTTATAATTTTGCTGCTAACTTTAATCAGCTAGCCTGAGGACCTAGTCAGCTAAACATGACCTAACTTTCTCACAGTCATATTTACAAATGTCTTTTTTACAAAATGCTCCTGAAATGAAAAATATTTAATATTGAGCCAGTAAGCAAACCTCAGCTAGTCTGACAGGATTTTGCAGTTACTTTAATAAAATATTTATCACTTCACCTTTAATGTTAGCTTTATCATGCATGAGCTAACATGATTTATGAGAGGATTTATAAAATATTCAAAATG
Source organism: Platyallabes tihoni (assembly GCA_030068045.1). Lineage (NCBI taxonomy): Eukaryota > Metazoa > Chordata > Actinopteri > Siluriformes > Clariidae > Platyallabes > Platyallabes tihoni. The sequence continues at coordinate 8,835,528 of JAQQZS010000038.1, forward strand.
TTTGCTACCTGACAGTAAGGGATTATTTAGGTTACATAAAAAAAAAGTTCTTAATGTTCACTGCAAACACTAGATACTGTAATAGCAAACATTTATGATATCTATTGTAATGCTGGCAAGATGGTTAATATTTGTCTGTCGGAAACCGTTGAGTACAGTCATAAAGCTATGATTATACAGTATATTAGGTTAAAGAAAACACACAGATCCTTCTTGACCAAGGGTGTGCATGGGTACTCCAATAACTACACGTGTATTTGTTATGCTCTTATACATGATGCACAAGGCATCAAATATACCTCCAATGCATCCCTTCTTCTCTCTCGCAGACATATGGTCAGATACAACTGTGGATTAAAAATCAGACATCCTGGGTTTGGTAGACCAGAAGCGACACTGAATGCCACAATTCTGTCCATTTTGCACTCTAGAGTGGAGCATTCATCTCCTCACACTGTTATAGAGTCACAAGCTGATACTGTACTTATCCAACAAAACTGATTTTAAAAAAAATTCTATTCATTACTGGGACTTTTTATGGTGCAAAAGGTAGTGTGAGGAAACACTACCTTCAATTCTCTATATAATCTCCTGCTACACTAATGTGTTTATCCCAGCCTTTCATACCATCAATGTAGAAATATTTCCCAGCATGCCAGAGCCATGATTGGACTGCCTGCTTTACATCTGAAACTGGCCTCCCAGGACAGCCCAAACATGTATAAATGGCTTGGAGTGAGGTCAAGACTGTACAGGGGATATGGCTATAATGTAATGTTAAATTGCTGTTTGTTAATGATTCTGTGTACAGTTCCCACAGACAGATGAGTCTCTTCAACAAGTTGGCAGAAGGTCTCGATTTTTAAGGCGTTTAACTCGCTGAATGTTCAATGGAACGACTGTAGAGGGCTCTGAGCCACCTTGGGCAGGATCGTCATTCATGGCCTACAGCATTCTCTAAAATTTTTGCAAACATTCTAATGTTTTACTGCGGCTAAGTGTCTCATCACTGGACCGTGCTTAAATTCTTCTGTAAATGTTGATTGGTATTACGCCTTCATTCACCAATTTAACTACAAGAAATGGTTTGACTTGATCAGCCCTCGTATTTCTCTGTATTAATTTTGTTAAACAAAAAGCCCCATGCACAGACTATACAGACAAAATGAAAATTTAATTACAGTGTAGTAATTGATTGCATACTTGGAGAGGAAAAAAGGCCTGACCTTTGCCTTTCATGGCCTTTTCACACCACTTTCCCACATACAACCTGTTCACTAATGACCGGAAGGTGACAAATACTTTCAGTGGCACTTGTTAAACATGGAGAGTTGGTGGTAACAGAAACTCCAGTTGAGTTTCCCCTGTAGGGAAATTATAACTTTTTAAACATGTGGGGTTTTTCAGTAATCGTCTAAGAAAGGCTTACAATACAATTCCATTTTAATTGTATAGTACTTTGAACAATAAGCTTTTTCTCAAAGGTGTTTGACAGAAACCCAAAAGTAGATCCCTAATGAGAAAACCAGAGGTGACTGTGGAAAGGAAAAAGTCCCTGAGAAATCATGAACAAAGCATGCGAAAAACCAGAACTAATCTTTTCCTGGGTTTACTAGGATTATAAATTATAAATCACCAGATTATAAATTATAAATCACCAGATTATAAATCTTAGTACAGTATAAATCACAGTACAGGATCATGTAGGGGAAATTGAAAACAGTACCAAGTATGTTGAATTGATAATCAGTATTAATATATTGTCATGTGCTTATCCCAGTTCTAAGTAAGTAAGGGTGAGATTATGTACGTATAAATCTTACCCATCCAGAGAAGTAAAAGAGTGACAGGAATGAGGAAAATAAATGCTACTGACAGTCTGACAGACATTACATTATACAGTAGGTCCCCGTCTTGTCCCCAGGGTGACACACCCTGAGGTTTACATGCATGAGAATTAAAGTAGTATGAACAAAGAGTTTTTGGACATTTATACCTGATTTTTACGTACTTTGGACTAATACATTAGCCGAAGTAAGTTTTGAAATTTGAAAATATCGCAAACATAGACTGAATTAATTGCCTGATTCATGCCCATGAAGATAAAATAATCGCAACACAAGAGAGGATTATCATACAGCAATCAAATGGTCTTAATTGCACTAGCAGTGTTACAATCCAAACTTTGCTCATCACTTTCACAATTTCTAGCTATTAACGTCATTTGAACCCATGGACAGATCAAGGAAATTAGTGTGACACTTTTCTATTTTGGAACCCGTAACAGTCACTAGCTGACTATTTATAGCTGAATATTAAAAGCTCTAACTGTCCTGTCCTTGCATGCTGTATGGCACCTCCACCTTAGTGAATTTCTCAGCTTCTTCACCATTATACTAAAATTCTTCAGAAATCATTGAATCTCCCAGCCAAAAAAAAAAAAACCCGCCACAAATGTATGAGAAGGACTGGAAAAACAGCTCCATGGAACAGAAACAAAAGTTTATGGTGCACCAACTGCTTGTATGGAAAAACCAACAGGAAGTAAAGAGACGAGGCACCACAAGCCAACAAAACAGCTCCAATGCACCTTGAGATAGAGTTTCTGGAACTGTACTGGATAATAAACTCTCTTTCAAAAGATATTCTCTCAAGTGGGGGTGGTGGGCAGCATTTTCTAACAGGCAACTCCAAAATCTCCAGCTAGATGACGGATATCATCAGGTTCCCTCTGGATGTGAAAAATGTTCTCCTGGAAGAAACTACTGTCATCAGAAATGTCTTATCATAGGTCAAAATGATCAGACTTCGTTTTGAAACCAAAGCATGCTACTGAGCAAAATGCCACAAAGAGAATATACAGTGTCCGAACCACTGACAGTGTTTATTAAAAAAAAGATTTTCCATTCTTTTTTAAGTTTTCATGTGTGAAAAGTAGAATCTTTGTATTATTTACATGTTTTCTAGTATTTAATAAGGTATGTCCTCAATTTTGCTTTAATGACAGTGTGGACTAAAGCCGAAACACACGCTTCAGTAAAAGAGATTAGGCATGAGGAAAAGCTGAGCTGAGCATAGTCAGTGTCAAATTTGCTTACATTTAAATAGGGGCATAGAAACGTAGAATCTTTTATGTTGAATGTTTAAGATTATTATTTTTAAATATTTAAAAAATCTTACAACATTGTTACAAAATTCTTACAAAAATTCTTACAACATGAACTAAGTTTTGAAATTTGTTGTTTTAAAAAGCAAGGTTCTCATCACCAATAGATGCCAAGTCAAGGAGTAACTACCTGGACTCCATATTAACATCAATTAACATCAAATATTATGCTGAACTGTCTGCCACCTAACACACAGTATAAATGCAGATCAATTCCTGCTCTCTGTTTCCCCCAAATGAGGATGGGTTCCCTGTTGAGTCTGGTTCCTCTCAAGGTTTCTTCCTATTACCATCTCAGGGAGTTTTTCCTTGCCACTGTCGCCCTCGGCTTTCTCATCAGGGACTATCTGATCATTTTGATTCATACATATTCACATTCCATACAAACATAAATAATTATTTTGATTGTGTAAAGTTGCTTTGCGACAATGACAATTGTTAAAAGCGCTATACAAATAAAATTGAACTGAATTGAAGTCAGTTAGCATATAAGTTTATCTAATAGGGTGATTAAGGAACTAATCATCAATTAACTTAGATTTATATTTATATACTGTATATATGTGTACGGGCTCGCAGACACAAACATTGCTGCTCCCCCCCACCCCCCCAAAAAAAAAGTTGTTCAACAATAATATTTCGTTGGCCTGTCTTTTGTTTTTATTATAGCTGTGACAGCATTTCAATAAGCTTATGCAAGGTCACAATATTTATTTCCATCCATTACGTCACATTAATTTCTCTCCAAGATCTGGCGTTGATGATGGGAGACATGGACCTCTACGTAAAGTCTTCTCCCAAATTTTCTCAGTGGGGTTAAGGTGTGGACTTCAAGTTGTGGCAATTCATGCAAATGATGTCTCATGCTCCCTTTCATAATTTAAGTTTAATGACTTCTTGGCCTCGTCATGTTGGAATATGCTCAGGTCAGCAGGGAATTTTTAAAAAAAAATAAAATTCACGAATGGGGGAAAAACATTTCTGAGGCTAGACCTGACCAAAAGAAGCAACCCCAGATCATAACTCATAGGCATGTTGGGTGCATCAGGGTCAGAAGGAGACCCAGATATAATGCAATAATGCACCATCACTTTGAAACACTGGAATCATGAACTCCACAGCTCTCCAAAGCCCCCTAGCAAATTAAAGCCTTTTTTTCAGTTATCCTCAACGATAAGTGTTTTTCTTAAGGTCCTCCACAGCTGTTTATTCCTATTCCCTTGAGTACTCTTTGCACTGTGCATATGGAAATGCTCTTACTTTCATTATTAAACATAGCCTACTGAGTTCCTAGAGTTCTTTAGGTGATTTCCCATCAAAGCTAATTCATTGTTTTTTTCCGAGCTCATTTTTTTCGAAGATGATGGTTCAGCACTATCCAAGGTTATAATAATAATAATGTGTTTTTCAGTTCTCAACCCAATAGTAGTATTTTCAGCAATCTCCTTAGTTTTTTCGCTTGAAACATGGCAAGAACCACAGGATCTGTTTTCTGACATGGTTGTTTAAGTAATGAGAAGCTACTCACCATATTAATCACTGCAATGATTATTCAATGGAAGGCTCTTACCCATTTGCTTAGTTAAATCTAGGTGGAGATTTTTTATTTTATTTATTTATTTTTTGGCCAGGCAGTGTGTGTGTGTGTGTGCATGTATACACGAACACACACATGTAACATGTCACGCACGTTACGTGCGTGTGCGCGCACAAAAACAGCTTTAACGGACCGAAACCCAACAGGGGTGATGTGTGCGTGATGTGACTCGCAGCTGAAAAGCAAGTTCATGAGCACAAAATTTTCTTGACAAACATTTTGCCTCGAAATCTACTTCATCAAGAGCTCTCAGTGAGCCAAGAAAGCAGAAATAAGAACATCACGAGGCTCATGAATGCCCATGTTGTTTCACAGTGTTTCTCGTTCAAACATGTGAAAGCAGCTTGCACAAGATTTTGGCTTGACGCTCAACAGTTTTGCCTTTTATTTGCATGAAAAGCAAACTAAAAAAAAAAAGAAAAAGTCTTCTCACTCACCAAGTGCTAATTCACAGCCACACTTCAAATCATACTTCCAAGTTATTCTGGATGCTTCTGAGCATCAGTGTTTACATCACAGTCCTGGAGTTATTTTCTGTAACACCACAGCTCTGACATGAGCACCTGCTATAATTCGAATGATAGTCTTGTGTTAATATCATCATTCTAATAGTTTCTTAAGTGACCTCTCCTTGACAGATGATGGTACGATGTATCATCCACATAATCTATGGCTAAGAACCTAATAAACAAGAAAGACGGGCTGTTATTTAACCAACAGAAACATATGGCCGTGTTCTGTTACGTGACGTTTATGTAGATCTCTCAGTCTCAATCTGGAGAAAACAGACACACCAATGCACCAATAGATGCATGCTGTAATTCCTCAGGCTGCACTTAAATCACACCAAGTCACCAGATTGATAATCAGCTCACGCCGAATAACACAGTCAGAGATTTTGTGCTTTGCGGAAACGAAGGCGGTCGTTAAAACTAAATGAAATTCACAAAAACATCACGCAACCAATTGTGACAGATGGACACACACACACACAAACTGAATGAATATAAATTTTTCAACATACACCTGATTTTGCAGGTAAGGTCATGTACAAAATAAAGTCATGTCATCTGATGCGAAACAAAACCATGTCAATCTGGGATGATCTGCCTGAAGCTTTAAAAAGAAGCAAAGAAAGCATGGATGTATGAATATTCCTAACCTGCAAAATGATTCCTCCATACAATATCAGCGATAGTCATTGGTGGGCCCCCGACAGGGTGGTGTTTACCTTTGTCGTGGTCAGTCCTTATCATATCCATTAAGGAATTCTCCAAAGTTTGCAAGTTAAATGGATCAAAGGGCCGATTCCGGTCCTGAAAGACAAAAAAGAAAAAAAGGAGATCGTTAGAATTCACAAACTAAAAGTAACACTTTAATATTACTTTCTGATTTTAAATGCG
>JAQQZS010000038.1:8911880-8923664 GCA_030068045.1 Platyallabes tihoni
CGCTCTAAGAGGATGTAGATGCAGCCTCAAAACCGGCAGAGCCAACAAGGGCGGATGCAGAAACTACCTTCCACGCCAGCAACAAGGAATGGTTCTGGAGTACTTCCAGTACGGCATATTTTAATGCTTTGCCTGCCTCAAACACACATGATTGAATTATCAGATTAATAGGTAACTCATTAAACCAGTTAATAAACCTTTCATGAGGTAAAGTGGGTGTGAAACATATATTAATATGCACTTTAGAAAACGCCCTCATGTCCTTCTGGCAATGCAAAAAGGCTGCCAGTTTGGTATCTGGTTATAACTTGAAACAACAGGAACTTTTAGCATCTCCATTTTTCACTCTCACCAGATTTTCAAACAATAACCGAACCTTTAAAAAAATAAATAAATAAAAAAAATTTTAAAAAGGAATGTTTTGCTAAATCAGTAGAGTTAGCTAAATTAACCCGCACATTAAGTGGTCCGATTTTAATATGTCAGTGCTAATACAGTATTTTTAATGGAAAAATGTGACCTCTCCACACTGAGAAATCCGATTAAAACAACTATTTGCATAATCGGATTAAGTCACCCAAGAGCAGTCAACTAAATGGGAATTCCATCAGAGATTCAGATCTCAAACGCTGAAAACACATGCTGGCTTCTTACATATAAACTTCCAAACCACCATCTGGTCCTTCTGGACAGCGCTTTAATGAGAAGAGCGAAGAAGCAGATTGCTTTGCGCAGCTGGGTAGCATAACGGTGGTATGGTAGTCATGGAGCGGGATGCACGATGAGAGCGGTTACACGAGGGTGATTCGTATACTTACATACATCCCATAGATGGTATTTTGAAGATCATAGTTCAAGCCAGCTAGCTCGGCTGCATATGCATACTCGTTGAGGGAGTCCTTAAGAAGTTCAAGGTACAAATATGCCATGTTACAGTGCAACGGGTCCACATACGCAAAGGGGCTGTGGAAACAACGGCAGTGATCAATCAAAACATTAGACTTGTATCTTAGAGCACGTGCGTCACTGATACTCTAGTTTAAAAAAAAATTTATTTTTTAAAGGCAGTTCAAAGATTTTTTTTTCTTTCTGCAGACTCGCAGTGATGCCATAACACCTGTAACTAAGAAACTGTACAAAGATTATAAAAAAAAAATAAAAAAGGAAGAAGAAAACATACAAGAAGATGCATTTTAGTTGAAGTACTTGATAGAGATTAGAAATTAAAATAAGAGGCCCAGGGCAGTTTTCACCCCCTCAATGGGTAATAAGGGTAATACAGATAAAACTGCAGTGAGATAGATGTCTCCCCTTCAGAATTAAGAAATACCACAACCCAAATACTTTGGTAAAGCCAACCAGCACCTCCAGCATGCAATGACAATAGTGCTATAAATAAATTAACAATAAAAGTCTGACGTCTGTCATCCCAACGGGTTATTCACTACAAGACCTTACCTAAAGAATTCAAAGTTTAGACAAGCCTTGGGCAGGAAGAATTTATCATCCTGCTTGAACCACACTTTACTCATCGCTGTATCCTATAGAAAGAAAACACATTCACAGATCAGGTGCTCTGTAGAAGACAGAAGATACTCACTGCACAAGTTACACATTCACGATTTAAATGTAAGTGAAACAAAAAAAAAAATCAAACAAAAAAGGGTTTTGGAAAGCAGAGTAAAGACACACCTTGATCAGTGTGGGATAGGATGGGGAGTCCTTCTCGAGAGGGTAGATTTCAAAGTTGGTGGGGATGAACTCATTCTTCATTGGGAGTTTGAACTTTCCGTTGAGGTCAGCATTTTGCCAGTTCTGAAACAGAATGATAAAATCAATGATCACATCTGAAGGGGGGGGAGGGAAAAAAAAAAAGAAAAAAAGTGGGGATGCTGTGAAACTATATTAAACATTAAAGTATATTGAATATATGGACACTTGGAAAATGTGAAATATTACAGAATAAGGTTTAAAAATTTCTAGTTAGTCATTTTACATTATGGCATCTGCCATATTCTACTGTTAAAACTTATATTGAGCAAAAATATTTTTTACAATCTAGATACGGGTGAGGAAAAACATTGAGTCCAAAATAAAATTTTAAATGATTACATTTATTTAAAAAAAAAAAAAAAAAAAAATTTATATTATATATATATTTATTTATTTATTTATTTAGGGGATTACTCCCAGATCTTCTCCCTAATTTAGTCGTATCCAATTCCCACCCGTCACTAAGGGGCCCCCACATCAAGGCTACTACTTCCAGTCAGGGACCGCCGAAGACTATCACGTGTTTCCTCCAAACCACGTGATGCCGGTCAACCGGATCTTTTCAAACTGCTCACACACTGTTGGGGGCGGCGTGATGCAATTTCCGCTTGCGTAAGCTCACACATGCGCATGGTTGGCTTTAGAGCCGTAATTGACGCGCGAGTGCCGAGTGCCTCCTCCTATCCCACCCCGTCGAGCGTGTTCAGCCAATCAGCCCTCTCTAGGCCCCCGGCTGTGGGAGGCTACTTTGGATGTGTTTGAGGGGGTAAAATGTTGCCATGGCTTTATAATCCTACAGAAGGTACACTTTAAAATATTCCTACACCGGAATACCTTGTGGAAAGAAGGAGTGACTTATTTGCCAAGTTTGTTTAGAATCAATAATTATGGTAGATGATATGCATTCAACAAACTCAGTAAAAATGTAGGTTTTAATTTTATTTCAAGCTGACTGTTAAACTCTTGTATTTTAAGCAATTTTGTATCGTTTAAATGCTGCCCTTACTAATGCTGTAAGAAATGGGCTATATTTCATTACTCGTGTTCAATTCAGTTGTAAAGCAGTTGAATAAAGATAAAATACAAAACTTCGAGTTATGACAACTTATTTATAAGCTTTAAGGTCTTAACGTAATATTCACTCAGGATATTTAAACATTTTTGATACTTGCAATATTAATCGAAACGGCACCCATGTATCGTGATATCGTATCGTGATTCACTGGTGATTCCCATCCCTATTATAACCATTCAGAAGGTACATAAAACACAACCTGGCAGTAAGCTATACAAAACTAAATCACTACCCAAAAGGCTACTCATCCACATGTAGGGAAACCCTGAGGTGGTGAACCTATAAAAATGGTTTGTAATTGAAATTCAGCGATGAGTACGGAATATAACAAATTTGCTGATTAAGTTTAACTAATCCCAATATCAACCCAAGAGTGCCTCACCTTAATGGCCTCATCAGATATAGATTCCTGCTTGTACTGTGTTCCATACCACTCTTCTGTCTTATCAGTCCGTCCTTCAAATGACTTGGAGACCACGGCGACCCTGAAGAGGAACAGGAATAGACAAACAAAAAATAAATTAATTAATTAAAAAAACCCTGTGTTACATTCTGCCCACTCTCAGTTTACAGATACTGACACTTCCCATCTCTCACAGCCTCCCTGGAGGAACCAGGCTGCAGAACTCCTCTTTTAGCAAATCTTCTCTATAGTAAGTAGCTCTCAGAATCAGGATTATTACATTACATGTGGGAAGCTTAAGTTTCCAGTGAACCTTCAATCTGGAGTACACCAGGACAGAGATCGATGCTCCATCTAGACAGAAATGCACCAGCAGGGCAATTGGTGTTTCGCTGATCGATGGAGGACTTTCAGAACAATGACCGCTATTCTGAGTCACCAAAATCAATCATCTGAATAACAGAGTCCAAAATAGTCGATGTCTCTAGACCTGAGCAGAGATCACTTCACTCCAAAGACAAGTCTAAAGCCCCCTCTACAGTCTACTGGAAAAATAAAAAGCTTGGAACTCAATCATTTTCATATTTAAATGACAACAGTGATTCATTTCCAATAAGCAACCTGCCTATATGTTCATTTCATGGCTATTAGCATGGGTTTCTAACACTGCGCAACTTTCACAAGACTTTGCATAATTCAGTGAAGCCTAGGAAACAATAATCACCAAGGCTGCCTTATAATAAACACGGCTGAAAAACCAATCCAGGAGCCTGGGGTGAGTCATTTACACACACAAGTGGCTTTCCAGACAAACCCGCCTTTCTACACGACACTCTGTTTCTATCATAAACCTGGAAAGGGCAATTAAACCATACAAACTGCAGGCTAATTGTGTGCAAGTTCATCAACTTTAACTGATGACAAGCAGATGTATAAAAGCGTTTCCTGTATAGAGCATGGGCTAGGATAGGCTGGTTTATAGGGTTGCAATACCTTAGTTTCAACTATAATCCGTGTAGCTTGTGAAAAGCTTAAATTGAGAAAATTTAGATTTTTTTTATCAAAATAATAAAAAAAAAAAAAAGAAAAACTTCTGTGATGCATACAATGACGACATTGCCATATTTTGATTCTCACCATGATCAGCTTCATTCTGAAACTTCAGAAGAATTCATAAGGCACCCACATGTCAAGAAAAGTTAGATAAGAAAAGCCGTTTCCTTTTCAAAATTCGCTGCAGCAAATTCAAGGCAATAACCAAACACAGTATTGCTTTGCCCTGAAGCAACTACACAAGAAGAAAAACAGTTCAATGACATTCAGAATGAAAGAGTTCAAACATGAAGGATCATCTTTGATGCAAGGCAAGTCGTTTGTCCAAAGTCTGGGCAAACTCAAATTGCTCCCTAAGAGGCAGAAGCAATTTTGCCTGACCTAGATCTCAGGACATGAATTGTGCCCCAGAAATAAATCTAATATTTTACACATATAGCGCATCAGGTTTACTTCCACAAGACGGGCTGAAGGAAGTAATGATATGGTAGGGTTCAGCTAAGGACTGCTGTTCAGCCAAGACCGGCCATAGAAGAAGAATTACACAAGAATGTATCTTTTGTGTTTTGTTTTGTTTTTTTATACATGCTGCATTGTCAGTTTTTTTTTTATTTTTATTTTTTTTTATAGTTGGAGCATTTTTATGTCACACATTTTTATGTCTCACATTATGTCACACATTTATTTACACCCTCACCTTCAAGAATAGACATTCTTGAGAGAAGTGCCACGAATGTCAACCTCAAACTTGTCAAACGTAAAAGAGTCGCAGGAAATGCTGTAAAACTCCACAAAATTTATTTTTATATGTCAATAAGTTGGTGAAATATACTCATTTTTACAAACTGTTTTCTTTTTTTTTTATTATTATTCTTATAAAAATGTTCAGTATGAGGACTAAACTAAGAGGAATGCACAAGTCTTCGAAACACATGAACACATCTGGAAACGATGAGCAGCCGGACAAATCATCCTCCTGGTCGATGTGCGTTACCGATGGAGCATCTCACGGGCTGTGTACTTTATTTTGTAAGCAGTACCGCATCTAAACATCGCTGTTTATGGGAGAACAGTTTTATTTATTTTATTTGTTAACGCAGAGAGAGAGAGAGAGAGAGAGAGAGAGAGAGAGAGAGAGAGCGCACAAGACTGCAGTAATAAAAGAAAGCAAAGAATAAAATGCTATGGATTAGGCGATAGCGTAGCACGAGATAAGGCAGGAGAAGAAATCTTGAAGGCTTGTGACAACACCGTACATTACAAACCTAGATCCACGAATATACAATGTAAAGCATACTGTGCCACTTGACTAAATCTGTCCCTTTTCCACACACTGCCATCATGTGGCCAAAAACTGTAACCACTACATCTCACATGCCAAATGTAACTGTGTTGTCTCTGCGCTGTTAAATCGTGTGGGGAATCCTGGACACCATTTTGTCTCAGAGCTGTTTTCCACTGTATTGGACTGTGAACTCTGTTTTGTTGAAGATTTTCCAAAATTAGGATTATTCACCATCAGAACAGCTTTACAGGTCAGACATTTTCCATCATCGTGCTTCCGGTCTGATTCAGTGAAACCGGATTTCTCCCGCAATACACACATACATTATATTGGACATTTTATACATATATTTTATACACACTGAAAATATTGTATAGAATTGTAAATATTGCTATCTGGTGAACTGCAGTGTCTATTTTTTGTACAATACACGTGAGCTACTTCCGTGATTTTTTTTTCTGTCGGAGACTCCCTGTATTTAAGCAATGTGCTTGGGGAAAATGGTGTTGCTATAAATGTTAAAAGCTGGGTTTTTTAATCCCTAAAAAAGGCTATATTATTTTTTTGTTATGCTGCTATTGCCACTTAATTTGAGATATGCAAATGAGATCGCCAGTGCTCCCACAGGTCTTAAAGAATTAATGCCGTCAAGAAAACAATATAAATACATCATTGAGTCACCTGACATTCTCTGGTCTCAGCTTATCAAGCACCATCTCTATAAGGTCTGGTCTGAAATCCTCCAGCATGTATTCTGCTGCAAGTACCTCCTCCAATGGATAATACTGGAAGAAATGTGTAAATATGTATGAATTAACAGGATTAAGAATGACTGCAATGCTGATTCTCAACAAAATCAATAATTCTCAAAACACACTTAACTATATGATTCCACCAAAATAATCAATCGATACAGTTTCGATGGACCATTAATACCATGTTAAAGCACTGAAGTACTGTAGGTCATTACAAGTTACTTTAGAAACTGCATACAGAAACAAGAAATAAATTTAAATGCTCCACTTAAAACAGCTTGTCAACAGGCAATAAGAGAAATAAAATAACGAGGAAAAAAAACAGCAAGTAGTAAAAGTAGACACCATAAGTGGCTGAACATGCCAGTGTTGATCAATTAAACATGGGACTGCTTGAAAGCGGAAGAGGGAACCTACGTGCAAAAGTCCAGCTACTTTAGATGTGTATCCACGTGGGCGTTCCTTATCCTTGAACCTAAAGGCCACAGTGTTCAAATCCTGCACACAGACAAATGTGGAATACATGAAGGCATTTAGGAGACATTTATAAAACTGTATCACTAACCAGATTTTAAACTTTAATTACTCTACTTAACTGTTAAAAAGGTAAAAATAAAAAGGCAATAACTTTCCCCACACCAGTCACTAGAACTTAAAAACTTTAAATTTCCTTATATTAGGTACACTCACATCCACTCTATCCGCTCACAGAGACCCTGATTTATTTGATGGTGTATTTTTTTTTTTTAGCAATAATTTATATATATTTTTGTATATAAAACGTGATAAAGTGACTTCTTTGTGAAAAATTGTCACTGGCTTTTATATGCTTTTAAAGTACCTGAAAATAAATCAGTTACTTAGGTAACTACAGTTCAGAACCCTTATATGATTAAAACTAGGAAAAGTGTACAAAATTAAAAGACAGGAACATTATACAGTGTTCACTAAGCCATAGTCACATGCGTAACTACTGCTATAATTCACCTCAACTTACCACCAACTATAAACAGAATCACCTGTATAACTTACACCTCGATGTCATGAGGAAGTAGGGCTACGACGACATGTCAACGTAATCGAATTTTGTGTGTAGGAAACTTTTCATTTGAGTTTGTTTTGATAAAATGCTTGACTAAATATGTTTAAAAGATTACAGATCAAATTTATGGTTATTGATTACTGATTATTGATCCAACCAAAATAATTGTTAGACTAATCGGTAGGAAAAAAGTAATTAGGTGCAGCCCTATTAAATAGATAAATAAAATAAAAAAACAGCACACATTGGAGTCAACTGGAAATTCGTTTGATTTTCACGTCCAATTCATGTAGTACAGAAGCACACGATGACCCCTAACCAATTGACATTTTCTGAATGCTATTCCACGATGTTTAAAATCCATGGCCAACCTTGCATTCCTGGAAAACCCACTCCTGAGGACCCTCTGTGCGTAGCTTTTGAATATACTGGAACATGTGAAAGATGATGTCCTCTACGTGCACTGAAATCAAAGCACATCACTGAAGACAAAACCAAAGCAGACACTTATCTATGACTTACAAAGGGTTGCTGGAAATTTAACTGAACACCACCATATAAAACTATATGTATACAGTCACACACTTGGGGAAATAGAAAGATAATATCTGAAATATCACAATAATAATCGCAGTGCTTACACAGTCCTTCTTCGGTTAAATCCACATTAATAATGAAGAACATGAACCCTTTGGCTCCCTCTTTCTGGCCTCCAACTAAAGTATTTACCCAACCTGAAACAAAGACATGAACTTGTATGTACAGCAAGAACATTTTCAATTTTTAATTGATTAGAAAATCAAAGTGTCTTTAATAGCTGAATGGAATTGTTAGACTAGTACTTGTATGGCAGTTAGTATTTGCTCGATATTATATAACATACAGTATACACACCTCTGGAAAAGAAAAATAGTAAACTGTATATCATTAATATAACATTATAATAATATTGCCAAAATATTATTATATATAACATATAGAAATAAATATATACACACATTTATTGTTATAAGTTATATATAGATTTTGTGATATATATAGATGTGTGCGTGTATGTATGTATGCATGTATATATATGTGTGTGTGTGTGTGTGTGCGCGCATATATGTGTGTGTGTGTGTATATATATATATATATATATATATATATATATGTGTGTGTGTGTGTGTGCGTGCACATTTCTTGCCAAACCCTCACCTTTAGCTTTCAGCTCAGACAGCAGGCTCCCTGGACCCTCATGTCCTATCAAGTGGCCTAAATAATGACCAGGGTTTGATTTGTAGTACTTTTGCAGGTCGGGGATCGGGAAAGTCACATACAGGTTCCGGATGTCCTTAATGGGCACGACCTTGTAAAATTGCTAAAAAAAATCAAAATAAAAAACAAGACACATTTACAACAAAGCATCAATATAAAAAACACTTATTGTGAAATTGTGTAAAACAAAAAATATATATATATTATAATAATAACAAAAAATAGGTAAATAAATAAATAATATAAGTAGCTAGTGGATAGTGCTAAATGTCATCATCTGTGCCTCACCCGAAGATGCTCCTCCTGGAAAGGATGCTGTGGAAATTCTGGGATAGGCACAGATTTGTTCTCCACTTCTCCAAAGAGTTTGATGACCATAGTTGTCAATTCGTCAAGAGATTCTGGCAAAGAGGAAAAGGAAAGAAACAGTCAGAAGTCAACTTTTAGGAGTCATGTTTAAAAAATAAAAATAAATAATAAAATAAATAAAAATAAAACAGGATTCTTGAGTGCAGGGCTATTCTATCTTCAATTGGTTTGCACTGCTTCACCAAGACACTATTCACACTTCTTTTAAATTCTCACAAAAAAAAAAAAAAAAAAGTGATAACACTAAGATCTTACCTCATTTATGTTCGCTCACAGGCCTAATTATACCTAGTGTTTTTTATATGGAAATACTGTTTTAACAGTTGCTTTTACTAGAAAAAAGACAAGCAAAGAAAATTCCCTCCAAGACGAATAATAAAAATAACATCATCTTAATATTAATTATTTAAGTTTGCAGACTGTAATTACATTTACAGTACTGCTGTTCCCACACAATCACTTACAAACCCATGAAAATGCCTACAAGAGACTTCACAAAGCTGACAGAACACAAGGAAAGGGTCATTACAGCTTAAAAGGTTACCTCTGTGTGAATTCAAGTTTTTTTTTTATTGAGTAACTCCAAAAACAAATATTGTACTGACTCAAGTCAAATAAAAGTTGTTAGAGGCCTCCATAATAAGGTCAAGACATTATGAACCAAATGACATCATAACACCGCAAAACAAGTCATCACTACAGCATAAACATGCCATTTAACAATCCTAAGTTAATTCAGATGATAAATTTCTAAGAACAGATAACACAAAAAAGTTGATAAGATGTTTAAAAAAAAAAAAAGATTGTTCATGAAACTAGATCCTAGCTTATTTCAAAAAACTAGTTTATTTAGCAGTGTGTATGAATGTGAAGTAGCCTTTGGCAGAGATAAGTGACCATGAGGAAAGAGGAAATAAAAGAGAAAAAGAAAAAACTAAGTACTTTCCACATCAGTGAAGCCAAGCTGCCTCTCTGGAGAAGGGTGAACCATTTCTAAATGTGTGCTTGAAAGCAGCATTTAATTTGTAAAACATAAGGTACAGAAACACCAATGGAGAGGTCATCCAGCAAATAAAGAAGGAAAGAATTCCCAAATCATACAGTATAAACACACCAGTGCTCCAAGCGAGTATTTAATGTCAAAGGGCTAACAGTAGGTCCTTTGCTGTTATAATAACCTCCACTCTCCTGGAAAGACTTACTAGACTTTGGAGCATGGACTAGGGGGATTTGTACTTTCACATCCACAAGAGCAATAGTGAGATAAGACACGGATGTCAGGCGAGGAGGGCTCGGGTGCAGTCGGCTTTCTGGTTCATCAGTCAGTGTTCGGTTGGGTTGAGGTCAGGAATCACTAAGAGCAATTCAAGGCCTTTAACATGAAGTAATTTGCTTTATGTACAAGGGGCACAGTCATGCTGAAACAGGTTTGGGCCTCTTAGTACAAGTGTGAGAAATTGTAATGCTGTGACATTCTATACAATTGTGTGCTTCCATTTTTGCGCCAACAACATGGGAAAAACCATACACGGATGTAGGTCATGTGTCCACAAACTTTTGCCCTGAAACCTCAGCTCGCGGATGTAATTCATTCCTAAATTCCGTTCGTGACCCGATTTTGGGAAAATGAGTTTGGGAAACGAGGTTCCACTGTATGGTATTTCACCCAAGTGTAATTTAAAGTCTCCACCTAATGTTTTACTCTGCAACAACTTCTGCCTCATCACTTTTGCTTACTTGCAACTGGCTGATAACACAAGTACACTTAAAAAAAATAAAAATAAAAAAATATAAAAAAAAGGTGACTATTAAAAAAGTACTTATGTTTTCTTATTTAAATTTAATGAAACTTCATTTTATTCAAAGAAATTTCAGAGGTGTTAAATCCTTTAGGATTTAGGCTGGACACTTTTACTTGCCCAGTTGTTTAACAAAATAGTTTGATTTGTCAAACCCTGTACTGAATAAATCCATCACACGCAACAGAAGGATGATTCTCTAGCAAGGTGACTGTGTAAACTGACTTACCTCTTCCAAGAACACAAAGTCCCATCAGGTTGGAAGAATAAAATGTGGAGTGAAACTTCAGCAGCTCTTGGCGAATATCGATGCCCTTTTGGGATGGCCGTGTTTCCAAGGTCAGTTTATTACCTACCGGAGGAAAAAATTAAATAAATAAAAAATCATGCGTCAACATTTACAGATGGGGCAAACAGGTCAAAAGTCAGACAGACAGGCAAGCTGTTTATTGTTTTTGCCATGGGCACAGACAGGGGCAGGACATTCACCTTCTTAACTCATAATTCAATTTAATTCAATTCAATTCTATTTATAGTATACATCCCTTTAAAACAACGTCACTGTAACAAAGCAGCTATATATATATATATATATATATATATATATATATAAATAAATAAATAAATAAATAAATGATTTTGAAAAAGCTATTCACATGACGGGTAAAGCTCATGACTGCCACCATATGGCCAATTTAAGTTCTTGACTAATTTTAATAACATTTCTGGTCTTACTCTAAATTAATGTTAAATTACTCAATAATACAGTGGCTTGCAAAAGTATTCGGGCCCCCTTGAACTTTTCCACATTTTGTCACATTACACCCACAAACATGAATCAATTTTATTGGAATTCCACGTGAAAGACCAATACAAAGTGGTGTACATGTTTTTGTAAACATTTTTTACAAATAAATAACTGCAAAGTGGGGTGTGCGTAATTATTCAGCCCCCTTTGGTCTGAGTGCAGTCA
>JAQQZS010000038.1:8938203-8948703 GCA_030068045.1 Platyallabes tihoni
GAACATGGTTGTTGTTCAATAATAAAATTATTCCTCAAAAATACAACTTGCCTAATAATTCTGCACTCCCTGTAATTCACATACTATGGGCAATTTGGGAACGCTAATTAGCCTAACCTACTGTACATGTCTATGCATGGTGGGAGGAAACCGGAGTACCCCGAGGGAACCCACCAAGCACGGGGAGAACATGCAAACTCCATGTACACAAAGACGGGAAGCCAGCGGTAGCTCAGTGGTTAAGTTGTTGGACTGCTGATTTAGACTTTATAACATATGACAATATAAGTGACCATGTAGTAACTTGGGTTTCAGGGTTTGATTCAGGGGAAATGCATCAGTATCTCTGTTAGCAATAAACAGTTAACGCATTTTGTAGGTGGATATTAGGGCTCAAAATGCTGCAGTTTGGTTAAACATGTCAGAAAGAAGCTGTTACATTTTCATTGTGCTGTAAATTATATATACTGATGTACTGGATATTGCAACTTTTTTTTAAACGTGGTTTATTTTTTTCTGTCATAGGTTACATATTTCTCTATAGTTATTACAGCAAAAGATTTCAACCCTGAAAAGTACGCTGCATTCAGTCGGGTTCTGTGTAGGTAAGATGTATGTTTTGGTTAGATTGTTTTCTAATCATCTATCTCACATACTCCTTTATCATGTACATTTGTCGAAACGTATACATTCATCAGGATGTACATGAAGCATGGAAGTCCAGTGAAGATGATGGAAGGCTACATTGCTGTCCTAACAAAGGGCATCTGTCAGAGCAACGAGAACGGTTCCTTCCTCATCAGGGACTATGATGTTAGAAAAGCCTATCTGGCCGGATCCATTAAAGGTAAAATATGAGCACATCTCTCTCAGACCGGAATCTGGTATTTGTAGAGTACATCACTGTAGAATGTTATTATTGTTATTAGCTGCATTGTGTATTCTCTACATAGTGAATTTGTCACTACATAATTTTTTTTCTTTGTGGAAAATGTCAGATAATGTTAGATTTTTTTTTTTTAAGTCAGAGAAGTGATCTTTTTTGTTATTTAATTTTATTCAGATGTGGTGTCTCAGTTTGGAATGGAGACCATCATCCTGTACACGGCACTGATGCTGAAGAAAAGGATAGTGGTCTACCATCCTCGGGTCGAGGCTCTGCTAGAGTTCACCAGGTGCTCACTCGAAATAGATGATGTTTGTGGATATATATATATGAATATATATATATGAATATATATATATATTTAGCCATTTCCCTTCTTTATATCACTCACTGATGTGCAGGCTAAATGGGTGTGTAATAGACACAAAAAAAATGTTCTCTCGTTACAACAGATTCAAGATTCTTTGAAAGTCATGTACTTATTAGAGAGTAGCTAATAATACAGTAAGTAAGCAAAAATATAGCAATGGATGGATAACACACAAAGTTAGAGCTTATTAAATGAAATCAATGTGTGCAATTGTATTTATTTATTGATTTATTTATTTATTGGCCAGGCAGTATGTATAATGCGGAATACAGGAGATATTTATAGTCAAATCTAAGAGAATCAGTTGTTTTTAATAAACCCTACATAGAAAATGAAGTATTAGACATGCAGTGTCACATTATGTGATTTTTGTAATTGTAAAAGGGGGAAAAAACACACACCGTGAGATTGCTTCCCTTCCTGACGAACAGATTATGTTTCTCCAGAGTACTTCCAGCCCTGACATGGCATAGGAAAGACTGGTCTGTTCTTCACCCGTACGTCCACCTGGAGGACAGAGAGTTGGACAACCTCAGATCATGTATAGGTAAGGATGAAGGGGGTGGCGGGGGATGGACAGACAAACCACATATTCAAACAAAGCCCCTCATGTCAATCATACGTCTCAAACATTCAACTATATTACACACATACTGTACACGCATCATTCACAGAAACCAAAGCTGGTATAGTCAAACAACCTGAGCTTGTCAATCATGTGCTCACCCATACAAATCCTTAAATAAAAACATTAACTGAATGAAATACAAAGTAGAACTATATTAAATAAAGCCTCACTGGTCCCCTAATGGGGTGGACACAAAAATGTTCAAGTGATGATGTGATATTTTTTTTAGGTACCTATACTTGTCACACTCAAATGATTGAGATCATTAAACAAATTTTAATATTAGAGATATACAAAATGCAGTTTTTAAATAATGATTACATTTATTAGGGGAATGGCTCTACCCGTGGTCTCCAGGAGTCTCAAAGCTTTAGAAATGGCTTAGTAACCCTTTTCGGACCGATACATGTCAATTACTTTGTTTCTCATCAATTACTGAAGTTCTCTACATCGTGGTGTGAAGTGAGATCTTTTCGCAGGCTTTTTCACTTTTTGACAGGTAGGTTAGGGAAGCTTCACCCCCGACCCCCTTTAATAAATAAAAACATTGTTTAAGAAGAACATCAAAAATATAGTGGTAGACTAAAGGAACATTTGTTTTTTGCTTTCTATGCACACCTGAAAAATGTTTACATGTATTTCTTGATCTATGGATGCAGGGATGTGTAATGCTGACTTGAAAGCACCTTAAGCTTTGTAGAACTCAAGCTTTATATGATATTGAGAAGCCTTTGATGAAGTCGCGTTCCAGTTTTACTTTAGCCCAAAAGATGAGACTCAGACTCTACAATAATACATATGTTATAAATTATACAGTACGTCAAAGGCGATTTGTATGTAATAGGCTTATTCATCTCTTTGCTTCATTTCCTTTTCTTTCCTTTCTACGTGTTCAGGGTATGTTGCGGGCTTTGTGGATCCCGAAGTTATCAACAGATCGGATCTCTTCGATGTTTTCGTGAATCTTCCAGACAACGAGATCACCATTGCTCAACACGCGAAAGGTAAAACTTTGAAAAATGAACCCGCTACTCATGACATCTACACACTGTTTTGTTCATCCAGGTGTGGAATAATGGGTGTAGATTAGAACATAATTTTTTTTGTTAGAAATTCTGAATAATTTGCTTTTTGCAGAGGCCATGACCATGGGAAAATTGCACAAGGAGATCGGCCACTTGATCGTCCAGTCGGCGGAGGACACCGATCGCACAGATGCTCAAGTTATCAAGGTAAACTGATCTGGACACCAAGGAATCTCCAAGGATCCTGCTGTTCAGTATTAAAACAGTCTGTCTTTTCTTTAATTAGGATATTTCTGTAAAGACTAAGGAGATCCTTAGTAACTTGGTGTCCCTCGCCGAGGACGAGGACGACGCCAAGCTGACGCTGGACACACTGAAGCGACGTCACCTTCCTCCTGCAACCGAGAACTTCCTCTTCCATTTAGCTGCGGCTGAGCAGCTTCTGAAGATCTAATAAACCAAGTTCCTTTTAAACCCATGTGACCTAGAGTAGCTTTAAAAAAGAAATCACTATGTGATCATATGATTTATACTGTAAATACATTCATTTACAAAGATGAATTTACAAAGAGTTTATTAGAGATTTTATACCGTTCTAGAGAGATTCAGTGACCAAGACTATGATAAGGTACAGGTATATTACTTATTAGCTAATCTTTCTTTTTCCAGGAAGGTCCTTTTTAGGAAGCAATTACAATTACTTGTATGGATGGATAATGTACTTTTACATTCGTAAACATTTTTAAGGTGACACTTTGACAAGTATTTCGTGGTAGAACATCATTTAAATAGTTTTTAAAAAAAGATCTAATGATTTTTATGCCAGAATTAATATAATAATTATTAATATCAAAGTACAGAACTCTATCTTGCTGTCACAACAGAGTGTTTTTACGGTATGTGTACTGTTTGTCTGTTTTGTACCAGAACCACATAGGAAAAACACAAATGAGTTTCGTACAGCGTACTCATCAGGGTCCATGCATTTCTTGCCTCATCTTGACTCTCAGTCTTCTTATTAAATGTCTTTTTTTTTTTTTTCCTTGCCTATTTTTAGTTACTTATTCATCATCTGCCTAAAGAAGTGCTTGTGCCAAAAATGTTCCATATGCACTATATTTTTTACATGCACATTTTCTTATATGATGCTGTTGTCCTTTGTCACAATTATATCTGCCTGTTTTATAATGATAAACAATTCTGCTTCTCTAACAGATTTCAATGTGAAATTAACAATGATATAAAAGTAGCAATATGTTAATGTTTAATCCACTCTGCCTTAAATGCTATTAAATATAAACAAATCTGTTCTATTCGCCAAATGCTTTTTCTTTTTATTAAATGTATGTAGACAGTATGTATACAATATGAAATGTGTGGCTTTAGTAATTCCAGTTCATCTGCAGTGCTGAGAAAAGTGCAGGCTTCAGTCCTAGACCACACTGAACCATCATGTTTCAGCTTAATAGTTCCACCGTATCCTGTCTTAATTATAAAATTCCTTACTTTTCTTGTTTTTAAATAACTAAAAATGGAGTGGGGATGCTACATGAAGCTGAAGGTTAAAGTCCTCTGTGGTAAAACAGCTCCTCATCTTGGGTTAAGCTTCGTAGCTCCTTTTCTACATGCTCCTTTTTAATCTAAAAAAATAGAAACCAGGTAAAATTAGTGACCTTTAGCAGAAAGCCAAACTATTTATTGCTATTATAAAATTCTAAAGTACTATATACGTAGATGTGTACATGTATATTGGAACTGGGATCCTGTGGGACCCAAAAAAAGGCTGTCCGACGAGGAAAAAGTCAGAGTGGGATTTAAAAATCCACTTTGTACTGTATAATGCAGACTTGGGTATAAAACTGACATAAATCTACTTTCATGACTGCATGATATGCATTACCGTGCCAAGTTGTGGAAACAGACTGAAGGACACTGGGATCATCAAGCCAAGGACAAGGGCAGTGCTGATGTGTCTAATAGGAGCAAGCAGCATTGGGTTTCTTTGGGCAAACTTTGCTCTGAGAACAAAAAACAAAACAAAACATGAATTCATTCAGAGTGACATGGCCAAAAGTTTGTGGATACCTGACCAGTGTACTTTTGGAAAATTGGAAGCACACAATTGTCTAGAATGTCTTTGCATGCTGTAGCCTACAGTAATAATTTCCCTTTAGTGGAACTAATAGACCCAAATATATTCCAGTGGAATGCACAGAGCCCTGATCTCAACCCTTGTACAATCATTAGGATGGATTTTAAACAGGAACTACAAGCCAGGCCTCCTCACCCGACACCAGTATCTGACCGCACTAATGTGCCCGAATCTTGAAAGCCAAAATCTAGTCCAAAGCCTTTCCAGGACAGTTGAAGTTATTACGACATCAAAGTAAAAAAAAAAAACAAAAAAAACTAACAAAAAAAAAAACACATGAGCATGATGGTTAAGTGTCCACAAACCTTTTGGTCCTGAAGTGTTTTAGGTGAAATTAAAGCGTACTGATGATTAATTAATTACCTTCTGAGAAGAAGGACTAATAGATTCGGAACAACTGCAGTGGTACCGAACAGAGCTGCTCGAGATATGGCCGTCTCTTTGACAGCCTGAGACGGAGAAAAGGGTTTAATAACAGCAAAGGATTTTCAATGAGAAGCTAGAACACACCAGTCATTGTTGACTACAATATTCCCACCTTGAATCCAGCTTCCTTAGAGACGCCAACTGCGTTTCTGTTGGCGTCAAAGACTTTTATTCCATTTTCCGATTCCTCACTTCTCACGACGAAGACGCTGAAGGCAGCCAAGCAAGCTGGCAAGGGAAAAAATAAATATTTCATTTCACTATAATAACTACAGCAATGTTTAAGCTGAATGTCTACATTTTACAACTGAATATTATGTCTTCAACATAACTCATCATTCATTTTCTAAATAGTCAGTGAATTAAAAAAAAAAAAAGACAAAATAAATTTTTAATAAATTTATAATATACATTTCAACAGACATTTTTAACATTAAAAACATCCTTAATCTAGTGTAATATACTACAGTGTGCTGTTCACATGGCCACTGAAATAATCTGATAATCTACTAAAATACAGTAATTGCTGCATTAATGGTTTCCATCAGTGGCCTCTTTATTAGCAACGGCTTATTTATGCAATGATTCAATCATATTGAAGAAGCGCATTAAAATCATACAGATCCGAAGTCAAGAGCTTTAACATCAAACATCAGAATCGAGGGGAAAAAAGCTGGCGAATACACACTTAGTGTTTTAATGATGTTTTTTTTATCTCTACTTTTAACTTAGAAATGCATTCTAAAAAATATTTGAAGTGTGTATACAGTTAACAATGTTTAAGGTCCATAAGGGGGAAACTTTCTAACTCGGCATGCGTTACTCTTTTAATGATTAAAGGAGATCATACATCTGGGAACTGCATGACTATTATTAACACTGAACATCAAATCTAACACTGATTGACTCTTGAGTGTACGTTTTATTATATAATCCTTTATTTTCCATTATAGGGTTAATTGCCTGTCTTGGACAAGTAATCAGGGAAACGAACATCTCTGAAAAAGTTCACTGTCAAGCCCTAAATCCAAGATTAAGCAAGTACTACACACTATTACACTGAAAGCAAGTTAGATAAACCGGAGGAAACCTACCAAGGACGGGGAGAACATGCAACATCCATGCAAATGGACCCGACTTGGGAATCGAACCCGTACCCTGGAGGTCCAAGGCGACAGTGCTAACCGTTATAGGCTATAATTTCTTTATTTTATTTATTCATTAATTCATACATAGAGTACAAACACAGATGCATATCCAATAACATCCTGACTAGATGACTGATTGGAGTTGAACCCGGCATGAAGAAGTGCCAGTATAAGAAGAAGATACAGCAGATACAGCAGACTGCTTCACTGACCTGACAGAGGAACAGGCAGAACTGACCTACAGAAGACCTGAGCTGAAATACTCCTGACTCCCGAACGCTGGATTATAATTTGAGGAAGGGCCTAAAAAAAAAAGCATCATCGGTTTAAAACTTTTAAACAGGTTATTTTGTAAAACGTCTACAATAAATGTAATAAATAAAGACAGTCTCACCCCTGCAAATGTTGCATATGCCACTGTTCCAGTAATAAGAAGAGCCTGTTTTATTGAGAGTTTGTTCTCCTTAAGAGAAAAACAAATAAGACATTTCTATTAGAAAACCAGACAAAATTTCAGCTAGGCATATAAGGGATATCATTATTATTATTGATAACAGTCATGTTTAACTGCAGGTGGATGCAGAAAAAGAAAAAAAGAAAAAAAAACGTTCTTGATTACCGTTGTGGCTGATACATTTCTGTTGGCTTGATTGAAACCTGCACAGTAGCTCTGCAGCATGAACTGCAAACAGAAGGTTTGAGGATGCTCTCGGTCATGAAAAGAGTATTACATTTCCGAATACAGTAATAAGAATTTAAACAGCTTTACCTGCCAAAACAGGGCCGGTGTCACTCCTTTATGAGGCACAAAACTTGCTATGACCTATAGGACAAAATAGAAAACATGATCTGATCCTTTAATATTATATTTAATATTATATTTCCATGATGTTGAACAAGTTTGTATTTGTTCCCGAGTACCGAGTACCAATACTCACCAAAGGGGCGGATACAGGCAGAAAGGCTGAGAATCGAGGTTAGAGAAACAATGAGTTCATCAAAGCAATTCAGGAAAGTACAAGAAATCGTTGAGAATAAAACAAATTAAAATTTCTCGACTTTCAGGCCTTTACAGAGCAAAGTATTAATATCAGCTGGGAGTGACTGTTACCTTGTGAACGAAACGCAGCAGAAATCGGCTCTCCCGTATCAGCGTGCACAGACGACTGAACAGGACAACATACAGTTTATTTTTCAAAAGCATGAATGATAATTCTGTTATCATGGATGGCTATTACACATTCCTTAACCAACAAAGTGCGTTCAAGTCAAAGCGGGACTTGTAAGGAACTTGTGAATGATGGCATAAATCTGATTAACAGTACAGTGATGAGTCCCTTAGAGCAGTAAAACGTTTGAATAGTGCAATAAGTTTTAAAGGAAACCCCAACATCTGTAAATTACAATCCCAGCCACTGCTGTCGTTCCTATTGAAACCTTTATGAACACATCCTTACATAGTCTTGACCTCGCCCTGTAGCATTTCCACATATTTGGAAATATGGAGTTCACAATGAAGTTCCTGGGAGGTAAGTGTTTTAGACGGTATGCAGACAGTCCAATCATGGCTCCCGTGTACCCAGAAAACTTTCAACCTTTATGGTATCCAAGCACTATGAAATGCTGGATCAAAAATCCCAGTTTGATTTGAACGCCCCCTCATACTTGACTTCTATAACAGGATAACTCTGACAGACTCAAATACATTATATCATAGATAGGAATAGAATAGGAAAGTGATAGCAGCTTACAAGAGAAAGCTTCCATGCTTTGGGGACCTAAAAAAAAAAAAAAAAAAAAAAAAGTAATGAAATGAACAAGAATATGAGTAGAACAATATTCTTTTATTCTCATACTAAAAAGCCTATTCATACCTCGTCATTCTTCAGTTGATTCCCTTCCCTTCTGACCAGAGAACGAGCATTTTCAATTTCAACCTAAAAGCAAAAGCGCTTTATAATTTTGCATCCTGTATACTATATTAAACAAAAATTACTTATGTTTAATCAGCCACTTACTGTACATAAAGAAGGAAGTAATGCTTAATATAACATGATGATTTTCAATAATTGGTATATGTCTCATCTAAAACTGAATGCACCTGCATCTTACAAGACAATGACATCGTCTAGACGCACGGATATATTTTTATATGCTTCTAATATGTCACTCATTTCATCAAGTTCATCTACATTAGATTTAAACTGTTTACTTGTATATTAATGTATATTGCGCTATACACACTTCAGTGTACTTACTCACTCACTCATCGTCTATAACACTTTGTCCTGTATACTGGGTCTCAGGAGGGCCTGGCGCCTATCCCAAGAGACACAAGGCGGGGTACACCCTGGACGGGCAGGGCACTCACACGGTCATTCACACACTACGGGCAATTTGGGAACGCCAATTTGGTGCTAATCTGCATGTCTTTGGACTGTGGGAGGAAACCAGAGTACCCGGATGAAACCCACCAAGCACAGATAGAACATGCAAGCCCCATGCATGCACACAGATCCCGAGGCGGGAATCGAACCCGGATCATCGAGGTGTAGCGCGACAGTGTTAACCAGTGGTGACAACTTACTGGAGTGTATTCATTTTAGCATGCTGTATGCATTGTATTGCAAATCATCTCATCCCTTGTGCCATATCTTTGAGAATTGTGTTAATCACTTTTTTTTTGGGCGAAGAATCTATCAGTGTATGTTTCTGTGCAGATTATTTGCTTAAGATAATAGCAGCGTCTTAATTACCTACAGTTGCTCAGGGAATCACCTCCTTAATTATCTATAAGAGAGATTTAAAAACCTGCATGCACACTTTCTATACAATTATGAATATGCATCATTTTGTACTCTACCTGCAATTTTCCTATTGTCATGCATGAAGGCTGGACTAGTCTTATATATATATATATATATATATTATTTTTTTTTACTTATCTGATGTAATGTTTAAAAAAAGGGATCTCTAAATAAATTTCATACTTAGGCCTTTTAATTTTATTTTTAATGCAAGAAACACACTGATAACTGATGACACAGAGAGGATCTGGTTACTCACATCAGAGGACAGGATAGAGCTGGGGTCAAGAACATTCAACCAGATGTGAAGTCTGCTTAGGAAAGACTGCAGAACATTGCATGAAGTATGATGTCATACATATATTACAAAATAATCATATTAACATTATAACAAATCCACATCGCACAGGTAAATCACCTTCCCGTTGTTATGCCAGTATTCCAAATTGGGATCCATTGAAGTGATCACAGCGTGGTGACTGCATCCAGTATAAAAAACCTGAATATTGTGAACCGGAGGTCACGCAGGCAACGCATGTCTACCTACGTTCGTTTAGAGAGCGCGGAAGACTTCCGGGTATGTCACGTGACACGACGCGGGCCCCGCAGAAACTGCGCAGTCACTGCGCGCGCTTGACGCTTGACGTTTGAAGATGGCGGCCACCATCGCAAGACTTCTCCGGACTTCTGTGAGTTTTGAGCGCGTTTAAAACAAAAACGAGCCTGTTTGGACAACTTATAATATCGGCACTCGAACCATTAGCAGTTTATCTGTATTTCATTATTACGGTGATATCCGTGCAGGTTGGTGTTACACCGTTAAGGAAAGCGCAGTTGTAGTTTAACCTTTCTCTCCCTGCAGCAGCAGCAGCAGCGCGCGCACTCTGTTATTATTAATAACCTCATGATCACCTGCTGTATTTATTAACTTATATTAGAGCAGTGCTTCTCAAATAGTGGGGCGCGCCGTCAAGGGGGGCGCGTTTGACCTCGGGGAACATGCTTTTTTTCTATTTTGATTTTTTTTTACTGTTCTAGAATAAAGTGCAATACCACTC
>JAQQZS010000038.1:8954367-8967050 GCA_030068045.1 Platyallabes tihoni
GATGCATATCGCCTTTTAAACCAACGCACGAACGCGCAATAATCCTAGACAACTCAATCCGGCCATACTAATCATCATCAACAGGTGTGCTCGAAGAACCAATTTAGCCAGATCATAATTAGCACGATGATCTCATCTTAGATGTGTCAGTTCATCTCGGATGTGTCAAGTGACGTACGAAGAACGGACCCCTGGTCATTCACTTCTAACCTTTCTAACAAATAATTACCAATAACAGACGGTCTGAAAAGTGGAAATACTGAAACCAGCCAATTTGGCAACAGTCACAGAGATCATGTCTATCTTCATTCTGATGTTTGAGTAAACATTAACTGGAAAATTTATTTGGACTGCTTCCAAATTAAATAATGATTATGTGTTTATCATGTAAAAGTGAAAGATTATAAATAAAAAGTTAGATCCCTGTCTTAAAAGATAACATTTACGTAGCCTAAATATTAATAAAGACATCAATTTCAGAATTCAAACCATGCCTATATAACCTCTGTACATAAACATTGTTTATTTTTTTTCCTTTTTACAACAAGTATAGCATGTGTAAAATGTCTTCTCAGACATCACAAGGTTCATGACATGAGGGGGCCAGAAATCATCTGGCGTTGGAGGGATTAGAAAAAACGGCGTTGCCACATCTCAGACATCTTTAGTTACATACTGTATACAGCAGAACGAAAAACACCAGCTTTGTCGGAGCGCTCCTGCGGCACTCCTTGCAGTGAGGGGAGGGGGGGGGGGGACAGCAAAGAAAGTACAATAACGTCACCCTTTACAGTATGCTCGCAGAAACTCTGCATGTGTCCAACATGTCCAACATTCACAATGCTGCTTCTGGTAATGGATGGGGAAAGTTAGCGTGAGGGAGGTGGCTGTTCAGCACACGGAGAGCCGTTTATAGCTTTAAATCATAAATATTAAAAAGAAAAAATGCATACGATGGTCATTATTTCCCCTACAAGCAATAGAAAGTCAATGTAGCAATCCAGGTGTTTGTTTTTTCCTTCTTTTTTTGAACGATCACACAAAGCTTAACTCGAGCTTGTGTCAGGAGTCCCAGAGCAAAGAAAAAGCAGAAGATACAAAACAGAACTGGTTTATACAGCAAGATGAATATGTCATGCACTAACAGGCAAGATGTAACAGTGCCACCCACCCCAAAGGTTACAAAATAAAAAGGAAGAAAAAAAAAAGAAAATCATATGATCAAAATTCAATGTTTAAAAACAAACAAACAAAAAAACAACACCCTGTAATAAATCTGTACAACCAAAATACATTTGGAGTCTACTTCTACAGTTACATTATTAAGGTTATATACAGGTTTTCCCCCCATCCGTTTATTATCTTCACACTCAGACTTCATTTAAATCCCAACATTAAAAGTAAGACTAAACACAAAGCCCACTCTGAAACAACCAATTTATCAAAGCATCCGCACTTGTTGCAGACGACTGGATCGTAGATTAAATCTAAAACCTGGATCAGGAACTGGATGATTTATGCCTCTTTTTTTTTTATATATATATATTTATCCTGTATGATAATCTTAACTATGTAGTGTAAAGTGAAACGTGGTTGTGGTGGTTTGTTAGGTCTGGTGGCAGAAAAGCTAGTAACCCATTTTTTTTTTTTTAATCATTTGAATGCAAAGTTACACTATGCGCTTGGTGATTGGTAACAAAGTGTTTAAAACAATACAACAACATCGCTCAACTTCGACAATACATAACAGACAGTAGGAGTATGGACACAATCAAAACCCTCCAACATTCTCCTACAACAGAACAAAGGCTCTCCCATACACTTCGGTACACTTCGGCCTCTTCACTGAAGAGAGCTAGACTACTCCATCGATAAAGGTCTACGTTCACTCATGCTGGGTGGGAAAGAGTTATCAGAGGAGAACCAAAGTTTTTAAACTGCAAAAAGAAAAGAAAAAAATCTACGCATTTGCTCCAGAGAAAAGAAATGAAACAGTTAAATAAAAAGAAATAATAATAATAATAAAAACTCATGTTTATTCAATCTTCCGTTATATGCCCTTGTATACACAATCTTGCAACCTTGAATTTGTTGAGAAAATGGAAAACTAGATTTATACAAGATAAGATCACAATCTCTTCTTGCAAGGGGAAACAAAAAAGGAACAAAAGACTCGCGTCCGCAACTGCTGGGAAACGTCACCCAATTGCACAGATGCTGTAGAGTCGCTAGTCGATCTTCACGTTTGTGTAGATCTTTCTCACGAAGGCACTTGTTCCCATGTAACCAACGGCTCCTGAAAGACCGCATGGAATTAATAATACACACACATGCATGCATAAAAAAATTTAAATTAAAAAAGAGGCTGAATTAGATGCAAAAGGTAAGAAATTATGAAATAAAAGGACAGTAATACACACCACACATTATACCCAGAGCAGTACTGAACACCGCCATGTAGCCGAAATAGAACGATGTCTGAAACAAACCGTACATCCTGCAGAGGAAAAGACGACATCAGCATTACTTGATTGTAAGTCATGTTACAGTTACACTGAGCTGAGATAAAAATCAAGCCACTCACTTTGTTTTGAAGAAATAGTAGTAAAAGGAATACATGTAAACATAGACTGCCGTGGAAGCAGCAGATAGAAAGCTTGTCCACTGCCTGCAAAAGAAAATTCAGTCAGTTTTCAATTCAATACTTGATTTCCATTTGTCCTCAATTATTTATTT
The DNA here is from genome assembly GCA_030068045.1 of Platyallabes tihoni. NCBI lineage: Eukaryota > Metazoa > Chordata > Actinopteri > Siluriformes > Clariidae > Platyallabes > Platyallabes tihoni. Next base: position 8,957,104 of record JAQQZS010000038.1, read on the forward strand.
CTTCAGGACGTCTCCGTTAATAAATTTCTCTGTTTATTAATGTGTCGGTCATGCAAAGGTGCTGAAAACTGCGTCCCGCTGCCTTTTTAATAGGGATTGGAAGATTAAATCCCAGTGGGAGTCCACAGAGCACAGCAGGTTTGTGTTAGGAGGGATGTACAGTAAGTCCCCGACTTACGAACAAGTCCTGTTCCAGGAGCACGTACATAAGTCGGATTCGTTCGCAAGTCAGACAAAGTGAGTCTTATACCTGTACGTTTCCGCCAAAGGTGTAAGTAAAGCATAAACAAACCAAACAAACAGGTTTGGTGTTTTGGTTCCGCATTAAACTCCTGCGAGACTGCGCCTCTAAATCGCGAGAGGAATTCCAGTGACAGCGGGTCCAGTTCAGCTGACCTCTTTGAAAAGATGGGGGAGGACAACAAACCCTACACGGTGTTTACTGCGCGCTTGAACAGACATCATTTTGTCTCAGAGCTGTATTCACTGTGAACTCGTTAAGGATTTTCAGAAATTAGAAGCATCAGGACAGCTTTACATCTTTTCTATCATCGTTCTCCCGGACACATACAGTATATCGGACTTTGGACATTTTACACATCAGGGACTAATTGTAATCACCCTCAAAGTGAAACTAGCTAATAGTGAGAATCTAGATCTAGATTTTTTTTGTTGAAAATTTATCTCTCAAAAATATTAATAAATGTTGATCAATCTCTTACCATCTGTAGTCTTCAGCATTGAGGAGGAAGTAGGTACAGACGATGGTCACGCACACAGTCACAATGCACAAAATCACCAACACCAGCATCATGAATCCGTACACGTAATAAATCTTATAGGCCCAGAATGATGTGAAAATAAAGTACCTTTAAAAAAAGAAAAAAAAAAGAAAAACAACTGCAGTTACCAGAACTATGCACCCAGCATGGAAAAAAAAACAAGGATGTAGGAGTTGAAATACTTACATCTCGATGAATATAGACCCAAATGGCAGGATGCCACCCAGACACACGATGACCGCAGGTTCCATGAACCTGACAATCAAACCGAAGAAAAAATAAACAAACAAGCCGTGTAAACACAGACTGTAATTAGTGGTATTCTGCCCTCACACAAGTCTGATCTCCATAAAGATGAAAAGAAGAGTATACCATTTCTTCTCTGGGATGGGCCTGGGCACGGCGTTGACCCTGCAGGGGAAGTTGGGCTGTCCCGAGAGGTTCCGACCCAGGATAGTTCCCACCAGGTTTAGGGGCAGGATGACGAAGAAGCAGATGCAGCACACTGCAACCTGGCAAACACACAGAAACCATGTTTAAACTGTTCTACTTCCACCCGTTCAAACCCAGCAACTCAAAGGCAAAAACACAAGACGATGATAATAAACAATAAAATAATAAAGAAAAAAAGCTGTATAGACAGTAAATTCACTGTGTGATATCTATTACAAGTGATCGCTGCATGAAGGGAAGAAAGCATCTGTCTGTAAAGGTACAACATTAGAACTATCAAATGATTACTGCACATTAACACAATAAGTAAACTTTAAAATGCTTTAGTGTGGTGTCAAAGGTGAATGATTAAAAAGAGAGAAATACAACATGGCTTGAAGTGCAACATTTACTGTTAAGATAGGAGCTCTCTAAGAAGCTTTGTGAATACAGGCCCTGAGCCCTCTGAGGTAGAAGTAAAGACAGAGAGAGCATTTGTGGCTCGCAGGTCAGCCTAAAACAATTTTTAATGAGGGAATAAAAAAGCTTGACGACAGATAGACAAAGTGTATTGAAAAGCAAGGAGATTACGCCAAAAAATAATGTATTTGTCTCTTAGAAAATCCCATGGTGCCAAATCAGATTTTATTTTAACTAAACTATACAGCTAGAGTGTGGATAATTTGACTCACCCTCGTAATTCATAATTTTTTTTTTAGAAGAATTAAAAAAAAAGAAAAGAAGACAAGCTTGGGAAACCTCCTCTCTCTTTTTCTCCTCGAGTCCTCCAAGACCAAAAAGTATTCATAAACACATAACATTGGGAGACATCAGTTCCCAGTTTCCAGGGTGAAAGACGAACAGAAATGTGGAGTATTCAGAAATACCCCCCAAAGCCCTCGCATCTGCCTATATTCTGATTCTAACCTTCAGGAATCAATTGTTCACAATATTTTTACGCAACCATAAGGCGATTCAATGGTCAAAATATAATTACTGTTAAAGATATTACCTTTAAAAACCATGCAGAAAACTGATTAAGGGCTCACCATGGTGCCAAATGGGATGGCTCTGGAGGCGTGGTAGTAGATAGCAATGAAGTTGATAAAGAAAGCTGTTCCGCAAACCATAGCTGGGATAAGGAAAGCGCCAATAAACATCTGCTTTATCCATCTCCTCCCTGCTCAAACACAAATGGAACAACTGCAAAGCTGAGCAAACACTTCCAGATAATGACAAATGGAGAATTCATGATGATCTACAGTAATATCTATAGTGATTCATATCCTTTTAGACTTTCATGCGAATTAGAATTTTATACAGTTAGGATGATCTTACCCCCTTGTTTTGCATACAGGCTTCCCCCAAAATAACCATTTACTGGAGAAGTAGCTGCATACACAAATATGGCTGTGCTTAGCATCGAGCCTCGTCTATAAGTAAGAAAAAGAAAGTTAAAATAATATCCTTTAGCCTGGTTAATCATTTAGGAACAAATAAAACAATCCCTAAGACTTACTCAGTGTACAAATCCTCAAGCATGGCCACAATGATGACGATAAGGGACACTGAGAAGATCTGGCAACCAGAGCCAATGAGGGATGAGAAGATCAGAGGGTGACTGGAGGGTCTGAACACATCGCCGTGGACTTGCTTCCAGCCATACTCGTCCCCGAGATCCCTGTCCTGCAAACAGGTGAAAAACAGCGAGACAGTGAGCGAGTGAGTTCTCCTTAATTACAACCTGGCCGCTTCATTTCTCATCATTTATTAGATTCCAGATACACAGAACCCTTCCAGATCCTTTGTGAGGGTGATTAATCATCAGACAATCTGATCACTGCCTCAATAGTATGAGTTTACATCAGTGAAGATAGCTCTCATTAATGAACCAATTTCAATTAAGACTTTTATTTTAAATGATTTCATTGCATCACATGCCCTAGATTGTTTTATTTGTGATTGAAACTTGGCTTACATATCTTCTAATACAGGTTATTTTTTGGTTCATTAAAGGCAGTAGTGGAGGATTGGTGACCATTTTCATGAAAAGTGGTCATGAAATGAAAAGACTAACAATATTCCCCTGCAATGTTTATTTCTCCTGGAAAAAAAAAAAAAAAAACATGCACATTAGCAGCATGTTGATTTACCACAGCATGCGTAATCTAAGTGTTTGAAGTGTGTGTACACTGCCTCGCTGTAGACATGGTTAATATCGTTCATGCGGATACTCAAACATATCCTGGAACAAAGGTTGCTGCAGACTCCTGCAGAAGGAGACGATTTGCTCGTGTAATGCAGAAACAGAACAATTGCAGAATGGTGACATTTCGTAACAATACACAAGGTAATGATAGATAAGGTGCTTTATTATTAAATCTACCCTCGGAATTGTTCTGCCACCTTTTCCAAACTTGCTCCCCATTCACGACTGCTTCAGCAACTACCCAACACTACTTCCTTTTCATTACTGGGAACACACGTCTGTAGCCCCATCGACAAATACACATGTGCGCTCGAGATGCATAAGGTTCAATACTGTATATTTTGGCACATACCGTATATAAGATTTGAGGTTCAGTTATTTTAAATGGAACTGTACAGTTGTTTGCTTTGCGTACTTATTTACTGATTTCCCAAATAAAAATTAGGACTCTATATTGTATGAGAAATTTTATTTGTCACATTATAATATATATAAATAATGGTATTCAAATAAAGAATATAAAATAATGTAGAAAAAAAAAAAAGAAAGAAAAATTGAGTATGAAAAATAAAATATTTAAATAAGGCATATAAAATAGGAAATAACATAAAAAAAAATTTAAATATAGAAAATATAGAACACGTTTAGCAATTTTCTCTTAATACGAGAGTTTTCTGTCCCTTATTTTTACCCAGTGTTCATCTATTGCAGATCCTTGGTGATTTCATTATTTATATTTGCTGTTCATCCAAGTTACCGGGTGCAGAATTCTAACAAAAAGGATTCATTTAACCTTTCCCTGCATCAAACTCCAACCAAAAACAGGGTCATACACTTGACTTTGTGATTTCTTTAAATGTCCAGGTTTGTACTGTGGAAGTTCATTACACCCGTTTCAGATCATAGATCAGTTGTGTTTAACTTTGCATTACAATCCTCACTGGAAATCACACTCCTTCAGCTATTATTCCCAGTGTATTAATTCCTCTAAGAGCTACTAACATATTAATTCCTCTAAGAGCTAGTTAACATATTTAATTTCGCTTGTATATATGCTCGACTCCATAACATTTGAATCGAAGCCAAAAGCTGAACCTTTCGGTTAACGAACTAAACTCGACCTCTTAGGAAGGAGTGCAGGAAAGCAACGGGTAAAGAGAGGGAAGAAACAGCAAGCTCTGTGTTTCATGTAAGGTATTAAAAGATCAAAAAACAAAAAGTCTCAGCACTCACTAATAAAATCACCTTAAAGCTGTGGGAAATTAATTTTTGAGATGAACAGAAAAATATCTAGCTCTTACAGCTTTGATACTTTTAATGCAGCTTTAAACCTGCCAGAGACCCCATACCTTGAAGAGACCCTTGAGACCCGTGAGAAATTTCACAAGCTATTTGTTTATAAAGGTAAGACCATGAGGTCCGCCATTCCTCCCCCCTGTTTGTGTGCCTTATGAATCATAGGCTCTGCTTTTCTGACTCAGGTTGACCCTATGCCACTTCCACCATTAATTATACAACAGTTAGTTCTGACCGAGCAATCTGACTGGACGAGAGGTGATGATGGACTGTAACGGCACTGGGACGTTTAACTATGTCGGTTGCGGCATAGGTGACAGTAGGTTGTTATGTTTCGCCATACTGAGGAGGGAGCAAACTACATGCCAAAACACATTCAAAACCAGCACAACAGCACTCGCTCTGGTGTGAAGTTGCTAGTATGACTAGGGCTAAAACGATTCCTTGAGTAACTCAAGTAATTCGATTACAAAAAATTATCTTCTGCCTCGAAGCTTCTTTTTATTAATTTTTAAAGCTTGCGTTATGTTTTTGCGCGATTATTTGTTGGGCGACACAGCACGCTTCTGGATGCAAGCCGCCAGTAAACACAGACGAAGAAGAAGCGCTTACATCACCCAAAAAAGTGGAAGGAGACGCAAACAGCTAGCTGTGTATTGATTTGAGGGAGCGTTCTGGTGCGGGCTGCAAAATGGAAAGGAGCGATAAAAATATCAGCGAGCCAAGAGAAGAAGAAACCAGCAAGAGAAAAACGACAGAAATTGTCAGTAAAGGCTTATGTTATGCCTCAGCTGTAGATTTTGAAACTTTTAGTTCTGAAAGTTAAGTTGCACAACTTAGTGTTTTTGTGTAATTATTTATTTCAATGTGTGCCTTAGGTTTTTGATACTTAAAGTCATTTGAAATACCTTTTTTTTCTTAGTTTTTGCAAATAAGAATCTATGGCACTGTAATGCACTTAATTCATCTCATTCAATTTTAAGCTATTCCTTGTATTGTGAATAATGACAATGGTTATTTTTGATAAAATGCTATATGCATTTAAAAAATAAAAGTAGATTTTTCTAAAAAGAAACCAATTAATCTTTGTTTCTCTTATATATTTTACATTGCTGTTTAATTAAGCAAATGTACATTTTATCCGATCACTCAATTAAATTTTTGGTAGAATACTCGATTACTAAAATATTCGATAGCTACAGCCCTACCTATAACTTTGCACATTATTTCTTCCACATTACAACCTTAAAGTGTGGGAGGCTGTTGGTCCTAATCAGGAATTCACGAACTGAAGCCTCATTAGTAGAAATGTTTCATCCTGTATCAGTTGAGGATAAAAATAAAAAAAGAATCCTTACCAGACCAGGCAATTACAATTAAGACAGAGCTCAAAATTACACTTTCTATCTAAAGTTTTGAAAAGAATTGTTCCAGCTGTCTTCTCACTTACTACACTTAAATTAAGGACAAAGTCAGCTCTTATGAAACTGACTAATTTGTAATCCTGGAGGAAAGTTGTTGCGTTTCACTGTGTACTGAACTGCATATGGTTGAAATGTCAATAAAAGTCTACTTGACGATGACTTTTTTTTTTTCTTCTTCTTCTGCTGAACCTCACTGTCGTGTTTAAATACGTCAAGTACAGCATCCTTTCAGATCATCTCGATCTCACGGTGGAGATTCAGGATAAAAGCATTTAGACTGGCTTTTGTCCTACTTTAAAATGTACTTTGTACATTTGTTGATCAGATGGGAAAACATACTTCATCTTCAGCTCCAGTTGCCTCCTACTGGTTTACTTAAAGACTCCATTTTAGGTGTTTTCTTAACATTTGCTTCCTTTGGGTAAAGTCTTGCAGAAACACGAGAATACAAGTTCTTGTTCTGCAGATGATTTCCAGTTGTACCTTGTTCTGAAACCTGGGGATATCCATTCTTTAAATACCCTTCCTTGATTGCATTAAAGAGATCATGTCATAAAAAACTGCCTCCGGCTTAACAAGTGTAGTCATTTTTGGTTCTGCCGAGAGTACCCAAATTACTGCTGAAAACCCAAAGGCTTTCTTTTCTCTAAACTTACTTTCAGCTGCTGCCGTCAAGACGAGGCCACAACGGACCATCCGATCCGTACATAACCTTGGTACAGCTTTTTACGCCGGATGCCCTTCCAATGCAACCCTCCCATTTTAACCAGGCTTGGGACCAGCACGATATGCAGTGGCTGGGTAGTATGGGGTTGTGGCAACCACCGATAGTGGGGCTCGAACCTGGATCCTCAGATCCCAAAACCAACAACCAAGCGCATTAGCCGTCTGAGCTACTACTCCGCTTTCTCTAAACTTACCCAACTGTGCCAAAAAAAAAATAAAAATAAAAAAAATAACCTTGTCATTTTTTAATCGGGCCTCAAATATAGTCTGTTGCACAGAGCAACATTCATTCAAGTATTTAATCAACTTTGAAATTGTACTCTTTGTTTTTAAGCCTGTTTTATGCGGTCAGGCTCCACATTGCCGGTAAGCTTCGTGCTTTTACTTCAGGCAGGGCACTGATCTACTACTAACATACTGCTAACCATCGCAGGTTCACAGCTAAAATATAAGAATGAATAAGTGTTCTCAGTTGATACCCCTACACTGTGGGATATGCTACCTTTTACAATAAGATTAAGCCCTGGAGTTTGAACTTTTGAGAAAATAGTTTAAACTTTTTTTTTTTTTTTTTTTAAGTATACTCTGTTCTCTTTTCTCCTTGCTATATACAGTAGTTGGATATAACTTATATTTTTTGCATCATGCATTTCAATCATTTTGCTTAGGGTACTTTGTATATTGGATTATCTGCGAGTGTGTTTTATGCTGTAATGATGCCGTGCCCTTTACACTCAATACTCCAGCACTTTGGTGATCGGTTTCGATGGTGTTGAAGGTTTTCCAAAAATAAATATAATTAAATTGACCTGATCAGTCAGACATTGATCACTTGTATTATCAGGCAATCTGAAAGTTAAGTTGCACAACTTAGTGTTTTTGTATAATTATTTATTTCAATGTGTGCCTTAGTTTTTTTGAGACTTAAAGTCATTTGAAATACCTTTTTTAGTTTTTGCATCTGAGAAAAGGCTTTAAAATAAGAATGTATGCACTTAATTCATCTCAGTCAACTTTAATACCCCTATCTCACCTACACGGTTTTGCACGGTGACCGGAAGTACGGTTCATCATGATTCACTGCGAGTTTTGGCGCTGCGATTAGGTTTCCATCTTTCCGCGCGTAAAAAAAAATTTAATGTTTAATTTTTTTGCCGGTACTTGCGGAAGCTTGCGGACCTTGCAGAACGTTGGAGGGCAATCGTGGTGGCTCACGGTGCCTAACACCGCATTTCCCCGTGAGTCAAACCGCATAGGTGAGATAGACACCTAATATAAGCTATTCCTTGTATTGTGAATAATGACAATGTTTATTTTTGATAAAATGCTGTATGCATACAAAAAAAAAAAAATCATTGTTTCTCGTATATATATTACATTTTTGGTAGAATATTCGATTACTAAAATATTCAATAGCTACAGCCCTAGTCTATATATATATTTGCTATTCATTTGGACTGACCATATCATCCATTTCCTCTTCCTTGCTGTATCTGGCGTAGTCTTTCCTCAGCGTCCTCATCAAGATCATAGATACCAAGCCAACCAGGAAGATCACCATCATGAAGGAGTTAAATATGGAGAACCAGTGAATCTGTCATAAGGAGCAAACATGAATAAACAAATGGTGGAAAAGCATTCATTATGCACCACTGTATTATTTATATGAATAACACCTTAAGTAAACTGTTCTTATTTGCATAGCTTCGACAGTGCTTACTCTGTGTTGGAAGAAAGACGGATCAAGGTATTTGTCAAAACGGTCTTCGAATTTCACATCTGACTTTTTCCACTTAACCTACAGTCATGAAAAAAAGACGACAAAATCTTGTTTAATGCTTTAGTATGTATATAAATATAGATTGAGAGTTTTGTAAAAGTACTCACCGAGTAGGACATGGCGATTCTTGTGTTCGGCACAAGCTTGACTTTGCCCTCGCTGGTTAAATTAACGTCCACAATTCTGTTCCCGTTGAAGCCAATTTCAAGCTTTTTGTAAGTCCAGAGGTAATGGTCTTCCCCGTTCTCGTCTGCCTCGCCAACAATACCTGGGAAGCAATAAAGTGATTTTACAAATCAGGTTGAAATTGAGAGGCTGAGACACAAATAAAACTAGGGATGACTAATAAAGAGCTCAGAGAGCGTAGTGGTCCTGGCTTTGCCAAGTACAGAATTCCTGGACCACTCACCCCAGATTGGCAGGTCATCGATGTACATTTGGTACCAGTAGTGGTTCTTTATGGCATAAACAAACGCGTCTCTTTTAGCTTTGTCCAGCTCGATTTCACAGTATGTCGTCTGCATGACTTCATCTGTGAAGAGGAAATCCTAGTTATTGCTTTAAAGAAGAAGGAAAAAACCAACAACAATAAATAACTTGTTGCACTAGCGGTTCCTCCACTGAAGGATTTTTTTTTTATCACTTCACCTAAATAACCTTTACACTGAAACATTGTAAATAGCAGCACTTTCACCATGAGCTGAATACACTTGGACCTTGTAACAGGTTTGACGCATGGGTGGTGCCACAAACACGGACACGAGTCGAGGTCTTAGAAAAAAGGATCGATTTTACTTGAAAAAAAAAAGAATTTAGGGAGAATGGAAAGAAAAGGGAAGAAAAGTAGTGAAGGTGGTGTGTGCATGTGCAGGTCTGGTGGCAGTGCCCAGCTGACAAGCGAGCACAGGTTGGCGAGCGATGGCGGCGGACAGAGTGGGACTGCGTGGGCAGCGGCTCCTGCGGAAGGGGAGGCCACCTACCTAGTGAGCCTACAGAGTGAGCGAGGAGCAATAACAGATTGAGGCGCACACCGTGACAGACACAAAAAAAAACAGTATTTAGGACCATACTGATAAGACAGTGATAGATTCGATCATGTACTAAAATCATACAGAGCTAGATTTGGGGATAAACAAATAGGAAAAGAACAACTGAATTGAATCTAATAATGAAAAGAAAAAAAAAAATTATTTTTGTAATTAGGGATGCACCGATACCACATTTTTGGAAAACGAGTACGAGTACTTGCATTTCAGTACTCGCCGATACCGATACAGAGTACTTAATAAAAACATGAT
>JAQQZS010000038.1:8997904-9011683 GCA_030068045.1 Platyallabes tihoni
TTAAATAAAATTACATTATGTAAAACAGTTTCTTTGTGTTTGAATTTTTATTTATGCATTTTCAGATACAAATTGCTCGTTATCTAGGTAGAAAATTGCTTCTACCGTGATAGAAGATTTTGGTTATATCGCCCACCCCTACGTGTACTGTTTACTATAAAACTGTGACGGATATAGAAGTGTGTGCGCATAAAGAATATTTTGTGTCTGTATGCATGTGTGTACAGCGCGCATATAAAGCAAAAACAAGTCTCATTAGAGAGGTTAAAGATCCATTTTCTCTCACTGCTCAAGGCTCAGCCTGCTCTTTGTGTCTGTGTGCGCGCGTCATTGGACACCGTGCCCCACACACACAAACCCCTCTTACTTTCGCCTTCACAGACACATACACACACACTCTTTCTCTCTGCCCTACACAGAAACACTGCTCTGTCGCGGTTCTTTTCAAAGGTAAAGTGCAGGTTAAAATTTGTTCTATATATACTTTACAGCAGTAAAAAGTATGTCGCTCAATCGAGTGTCATTAGAGAGATTTCTTGTTTATTTTTCTGATAAAACAGTGTTTCTGTTGTGTGCGTGCCCGTGTGTGAAAAGACTGGAGGAAGGGTAACTGTGTGAGAGGGGGAGGGGCTCCTTACTTTAGCCTCACACACACACAGCGCCTGCGCGCACAAACGGAAACACTTATCTGTCGGGATTTATTTTTACTTTTTTTAAAGGTAAAGTGCAGGTTAATTTGTTTTATTTTTACTTAATATTTTGTGTTAATTATTTTTATGTATTTATTTTTTGGGGCTGTGGAACGAATAATTTAAGTTTCCATTATTTCTTATGGGAAACTTCAATTTGGTTTATGAGTGTTTTGGAATACGAGCCTGTTTCTGGAATTAATTATGCTCGTAATCCAAGGTTCCACTGTATGTATATTTACAATTATGGAAGGAGTCTCCAGTGTCGGCACTTCTGTACCATCAGAGGTAAAATGTCCACAAACATTACATTTTCCACTGTGAAAAATTCTTCAGGATTGAGGATTTGGTGTGTTGTACTTTCTCTGTAACTAAGTGGGCAGAAAGTGTCTGTTTAGGGCAATGTTTTATATAAAAGCTGCTATAATAATGGTAATGCCATTACACCACTCCATTGTTACTTGTTTTGCTAAAATGCATGCCCAAATGTGTTATGTTCATTTCATTTCTTATATTATCCATTTGTCTATTCTCAGGCCGTACCTCCATTGGAGTTCATGTTCAAGGGGGACAAAATCAGCCTGTCATTTGTGGAAGCTGCTATCCACAACCCCACCGTGGCCAAAGGAGGAATCTGCAAGGATCTCCGTGTGTTTCCTGCTGAGTGTAGAGGAAGGAGGTGCACATATAGAGGAAAGCTAGTGGTAGGGTCGGCAGTCATGTTTAACAATAAACGCAAATGTTTCAGAATGCCTGTGTTGTTGTGTCGCTCACCTGAGCTCTTCTTTATGTTTTGTGTTTGTGTGCAGACAGATGTCAGTTGGTCTGTCAATGGGATCCCTAAAGGAATTATTAAGCAATCATTGGGACAGGTGCCCATCATGGTGAAGTCCAAATTGTGTAATCTACATGGCCTCTCACCTAAAGAGCTAATCAAGCATCATGAAGAAGCAGAGGTAAAAATTTTAATTTAGGGAACTCCGCACACATTATTAGTACGGTTAGTCCCAGACTTATGAACATACGAGTTATGAATGGACCGTGGTTCTACTTCCGGTTCAATCATGTTCAGTATTCTCTTTTTTGAATTTTTCCTTGATTTTCTCCCCATTTTTAGTCGTGTCCAACACCCTGTCACTACGGGGCTTCCGCTAATCACCATATTTTCGGAAAATCCTCAACGAAACAGTTCAAAGTCCAATACAGTGGAAAACAGTTCTGAGCTTTTCACTGTGAGCTTCATTTATTTAGGCTTGTTTACGGTTTTTCACATGATAGCAGTGTTTGGAAAGGGGACAGATTCAGTCAATTGGATTGGTATGCTTTACATTGTATATTCGTGTCAAAGGCGTATAAGGCTCACTTTGTCAGACTTGAGTACAAATCGGACTTACGGACGTGCTCCGGAATAGAACACGTTCGTACGTCTGGGACCATCTGTAGTGTAATTCTTAGAGAAAACTAAATTTCTCATGTGTATGCATGATACTTCATTCATCTTTCTCCACTTCTGATCTGTAGGAAATGGGAGGCTACTTCGTAGTGAACGGCATAGAGAAGGTGATCCGTATGCTTATCATGCCGAGGAGGAACTACCCCATCGCCTTGTCGAGACCGAAATTTAAAAGTAGAGGTCAAGGCTACACTCAGTATGGTGAGTATTAATGTTGTACCAGTGCAGATCAGGATGCAAAATTACATACTAATTGCACAACTGCTATTTATACCATTTGGTGTGGTTTCAAAGATGCTGCAGGTTAATGGAGTCATTTAGAGTATAAGAAATTGATGTAAAAAAACAATTTTATTGAAATGATATATTCTTTAATAACCAATTATTTGCCTTTCCATATAACTCTGCCTGACCTCTTTCATATCTCTGAGGAGCTTTTTGGGTCTTCAAAGTTGTATTTGCCCTTCCAATGTCTGTCTTAAAAATGTAACTCTTGTCTGAAGCTGTTTTGAAATATCATATTGATGTTGTATACAGTGATATTTTAACCTATTTCATTCTAAAAAAATATTTTAGAGTACTTTTTCCATGGGTGATGGAGACGTTTTAAGTGGCTGCACTGTACTAAGCTCATATGCCGTGGGTAATTCTTTGCTTTGTGTTTCCAGCTATTTCAATGCACTGTGTGAGAGATGAACATACCTGCATTAACATGAACCTTCACTACCTGGACAACGGAACGGTCATGCTCAACTTCATTTATAACAAAGAGCTGTTTTTCCTTCCTCTGGGTTTTGCTCTTAAGGTAATGCTGATATTTGTACTGCTTATGTAACACAGGCTACATGTTCACATTACCAGGTTGTTACAACACAGATCTGAATTTTGGTCATTTTCAAGTATAGTATGTGCAAAAGTCTTGAGCCATGCATTTTTTTCATTGTTTACCTAACAACCTCTGCAGCAATCTCATTTCCCCTCTCGTCTGTTCTAACCATTGAGAATTCAGTATCCACAGTATACCAATGATGGGCCTGACGATGTCATCATCTGCACCTGTTTCTCACTGGTTCATGTCTAAAATAAGATTCTTTTTTTACTGCTTGAATGTTTCATGGGTCGCTCTGCGTTTCCTCTTAAGTCAAAAACTTGCCAAAACGAGAGCGAGGGCCTCCGAGTGGCACAGTGGTAAAGCGCTCGCCCTATCATCCGGAGATCGCTGGTTCGGAGCAGTTCGAAAAGATGCGGTCGGTTGGCGCCACATGATTCGAAGGAAACATGTGATAGTCTTCGGCCCTCTCGGCTGAGTGGTAGTAGTAGCCTTAATGTGGGAGCCCCCTAGTGATGGGGAGGAATTGGACATGACTAAAATTAGGGAGAAAAATCGGGGGGGAAAAAAAAACAAGAACGAACAAATCCTTCAGGAAGCCTGGAGAAATATTTTTAAGGGCTACATAAAAAAAAGAAAGCTTGGCTATTTGGAAGCAAAACATATAGAAATAAGGGGGGGCTCAAGACTTTTGCACAGTGCTTATATAAAATAAACAGATCCGTGAAGATCCTATTATGAGAGTCTCTAAATTGTTCTGAGATTGGATTCCTCCCTATATCTTTGCAGACATTTGTGGTACAGTATATTTTATTTATGGCTCACAGGCCCTAGTGGACTTCTCAGACTACCAGATCTATCAGGAGTTGATAAAGGGCAGAGAGGAGAACTCCTTCTTTAAGAGCTGTGTGTCAGAGATGCTGCGCTTGGTAATGGAGGAGGGCTGCACTACCAGAGCGAAGGTGCTCGACTATCTGGGAGAACGCTTTCGGGTCAAGCTCATGTTGCCAGAGTGGTACACGCATGAGCAGTGTGCTAAATTTCTCCTGGAGTAAGTCCTTATTGATACCCTATCAATTATAACCTTAATTGTTAATCCTTAAAATAACAGGTTACTCATTGATTCCTGGCTATACCTTCAGAAATAATCTTTTTTTTTTCCATTCCACAGCGAGTGTCTGTGCATTCACCTGAAGTCTGACACAGAGAAATTCTACATGCTTTGTCTGATGACACGAAAGCTGTTTGCTTTCGCCAAGCAGGAGTGTATGGAGGAGAATCCAGACAGTCTGATGTGTCAGGAGGTCCTCACTCCTGGACAGCTTTATCTCATGTTCCTGAAGGTGAGCTTGCTGCTCAGCTGGGGTGTTCAGCACGTATTATGGTGTGATTCTTGTGTTATTACATTTATCATGTGAAATTACTACACAAGTAGTTTATGAAAAACCTGCTAAGGTATTTAAACCTTTAAGCCATTTATTAATTAACAAGGAGATGCACAGATCTGGAACTAAGCTGTCTACAATGATCAGCCATAACATCAACACAATCAGCAGGTGAACTGAACAACAAGGTAACCGGTGATAGGATCGTGGGCACCCAAGACTCACCTTTGTTCACTTTGACCAAAAACCAGGCCATTTGGCCCAATCCCACAGAAAACCCAATGCACCACAAATTCGCCAAAAAAGTCTCGTTGATAGAAAGTCCCCAGGACACCCTGTGCGCCACAGCCCACTGCTCACGGGGCCCTGCAGCCAAAAAGCCAAAAGTCGCCCATCTGACCTCCAAACCCAATCTGATTGAACGTCCATGGAATGTGCCGGACAAATAAGTTCGATCCACGGAGGCCCCACCCTGCAACCCACAGCACCCAAATTATTTGTTGGCAATGTCCTGGTGCCGGACACCACAGCACACCTCCAGAGCTCATGCGGAATCACAACCTGGAGGGCCAGAGCTGCCCCCTTGGCACAAAGGGAACCCAAAACCTAGGTGGTTTTAATGTTATGGCTGATTAGAAATTCTAAAAAGGCAAAAAAAAATCTTTGATTTATTTGCAGATCTCAGTGTTTACGTTTAATGTTCTCAATGTACAGAATATTGTCAACCAGATGTGCTTGCTACTTTGTTGGAATTTAATTGCACACTCATAAGCATATATTAAAACATCTACAGCACCATCTGTTGAATTTTGAGATAAACTAATTATAAAAAATATATATATTTTTTAAAATGATATAAGGGCGTTTTACTTATATAATCATATTTTAAGTAATCATATTTTCTCTTTCCGTGGGCCGATTGCAAAGAATCAAAGCCTATATGTTACCTCAAACTCAACCAAATACACATATGAAAAGCCAATTAAAATTCGTTCAGAAGTTTTTACGTGATGTGTGCACAGACAGACAGACAAAAATTCCCAAAACCATCTTGATGTGTTCTATTACTCCTCTTACGTCACCCCAAATTATTTTGTTTGATTTTCTGTGACATTTTCTCCCAGCTGCATTGTCTATTGTCTATATGTATCGTCGTACGATCCTCAACAGGACCCATCATCTTTTTGTTCTTGCTTGATGACCATAAAACTCTAGTATAGGATGTTGCTAAAATTGGGATGTCTATTGATCATGTTCTAAGATTTCACCTATTATAACTAGTACACCCTTGTTGTAATGTATATTTTTGTAGGAGAAAATGGCTGGCTGGCTGGTGTCTGTGAAACTGTCCTTAGATAAGAGAAGCCATAGAGTCGGAGGATTGACCTCGGATAACTTGGCTAAAGTTTTCAACAATGGCACTGATGTCACCAGAGCCTTCGAGTACATGCTGGCTACAGGAAACCTTGTCTCCAAATCAGGTATTATTGTGTAAGACTCTATATCAAAAGCTTGCACTTACTTTTGCATTTGTTAACATGCTGACTTGACACATCTTGTTGTCCCTCAGGTCTGGGTATGCTGCAGGCCAGTGGTCTGTGCGTGGTAGCTGATAAGCTCAACTTCATTCGCTATTTGTCCCACTTCCGGTGCGTGCACAGAGGAGCGGCCTTTGCTAAGATGAGGACCACGGCAGTGAGAAAGCTGTTACCCGAGTCCTGGGGCTTCTTGTGTCCCGTGCACACTCCCGATGGAACACCATGCGGCCTGATGAACCACCTCACAGCCCACTGTGAGATTGTGGCTCCTGTTCACCCCACTACGACACTCCCTGCCCTGCTCTGCTCACTAGGTAATCCACAGTGTACCCACATTATCTCTGATAAGTCTTTCATTTTATCAGAGTAGAAGTAAATGTGGTCCAAGCCGTGAGACTTACATGCAAAGCTTGCGATTCTCAGTAATGTTAGTAATAGTAGTATTTGGGTATTGAAATTGTTGTCTAGACAGATTTTTAAGAGATTAGCATTTCCTGTGTTGGGAAGTTTGAGGCACGTTGAATTAATTGGCTTGTTAAAACATGTCTAGTACAAATAGTAAAACCTGTAAAGTTGGCATATCTGTACATTGAAGATATTTGCGAAAAAATTATTTGCGTGGACGTAAGATGAGTAATAGAACACATCAAGATGTTTTTGGGAATTTTTGTCTGTTTGTTTGTGCACGCATCACGTAAAAACTACTGAACGGATTTTAATGGGTTTTTCACAGGTGTATTTGGCCAAGCTTAAGGTAAGATATAGGCTCTGTTTCATCGCAGTCGGCCCACGGGAAGAGAAGATATGTTACTTGGAAATTTTAATGGAAAACACCCTTATAAAAACATTTATGTTAAAAAAAATCATTAGTTCATCTCAAAATTCAACAGATGGCGCTGTACATTTCTGAATACACGCTTATGAGTGTGCAATTGAAATGTACTTTAAAAATGCAATCTCACACCTTCATTCGGCGCACTTCACGGTAATATGTAAAAAATTTAGTTACTTCCAAAATTCAACAGATGGCGCTGAACAGCTTTTAAAATGCGCTTATGATTGTGCGATTAAATTCCACGCGAATGAAGTCGCAGGCACATCTAGGATCAAAATATTATTTAAGTAAAGCAGTACAGGTTCTTTTGTCTCAAATGGTCTTTCTCAAACTATATGTTTATATATTCTTCACATACAATTTACCATTTATGAGTTGTATTGTTGCAGCACGGTGGTGTAGTGGTTACCACTGTCGCCTTGCACCTCCAGTGTCAGGGTTCGATTCCCGGTCAGGCTCTATTCCCGAGTTTGCATATTCTCCCCGTGCTTGGTGGGTTTCCTTCGGGTACACCGGTTTCCTCCCACAGTCCAAAGACCATGTAGGTTAGGCTAATTGACGTTCCCATATTAAACTGTTTTTCTCTTTGGCAGGTGTTACTCCAGTGGATGGAACTCCTAGTCAGCCGTACTCCTTCTGCTACCCGGTCATACTGGATGGGAACATGGTTGGGTGGGTGGAGAAAGATCTAGCGCCCTCTCTGGTCGAATCTCTCCGCAAGTTCAAAGTTAGTAATGGTTGTAAAATAAAATAAAAAAGTTTATGGTTATATCTTTTTCAATCATTGCCATCATACAATCACCTTAACTATATTATAATTATAATTAGTATTATATTAATTGTTTTGTTGTTTGGACCTATTATTTATGGAAACTGGTTGAGATCATGTACAGTATACATATTTATAGAATTTCCATTCATTAATTAATTCCTTGGTGCTTCTTTGGATGTTTGTTCTGACACATTAGGACGTGTAGCACACAAGGTCGTAAATCAATCACTGTAATATTCAGTTTACTTTAATATTGTGATTATTTTAAATGGAAATTTGGTCTCGATTTTATGCTTTGATTTTGTTATCCAATGCAGTGTTTCCTGTCTCCTCTTACAGGTGCTGAAAGAGAAAAAAATTCCTCCCTGGACAGAAATCGTGCTAGTTCCTCAAACGGGTAAAGCAAGCTTGTACCCGAGCCTGTATCTGTTCACCACACCATGCCGCATGGTGCGACCTGTCCGCAACCTCGCCCTGGGCAAAGAGGAGCTCATCGGCACCTTTGAACAGGTCCGACACCATTCGATCAAATTGATATGATTTATAACTAATCATCAGTTTTATGTAATGACAAGCTATACTGCTATTATATGCGGGAAGAACATGCACACAGAGGAAGGAATTCGAACCCGGATCCTGGACGTGCAAGACGAGGATGCCGCCTAGTATAAACCAGTGCTTTGAATTACAGCTCTCACTTGTCAGAGCTTCTGTTATAAAACAAAAAACAATCAATGCCATCTGATAAATCAGAACTGAGAATTTAACAGTGCTGTGGTATAACTAATATGAATTTTACAACATGGAATGGAAGCATGAGTCAAGTCAGCGTTCATACTTTGTGTTTCAGCTTTACCTTAACGTGGGGATATTCGAGGATGAGATCAAGCACGGTGTCACCACCCATCAGGAGCTCTTTCCCCACAGCATGCTCAGTGTCGTGGCCAGTTTCATCCCCTTCTCAGACCATAACCAGAGTCCTAGGAACATGTATCAGTGCCAGATGGGTAAGCTTTCTCACCCAGAGATGAATTGATGAATTTCCTTTTTTATTTTATCTTTTTCTGTTATTATGACAAGGAAAAACATGTCTAGATAGAGTACTGTGCAAAAGTCTTGAGCCATCCCACATTTCATCATATTTTGCATCCAGAGAGCCAGACTTTCTTGTATATTTTAATGTAAGCTTGAGGAATAGTTCTCCAGACTTCCTGAAAGACCCATTTGGTGTCTCTTTTTCAGTCTCCATACCTGAGAAGTGTTTTTAAGCCACATAGTGACCTATGAATCATTCAAGCATAAAAACCTCTAACTTAAGGCATGAACCAGTTGCAGATGATGACAGATGGTCATGCAGGTGATGCTGAATGCTTGGAACAGATGAGAGGGGAAATGAGGTTGCTGCTGATGTTGCTACATAAATCTTTAGGCACTTTGAAACCTGTTAGAGTAAAAGATGTGTTCCAATTACTCTAATTTAATTTAATATGGAGAGATGAGTGGTACCCTGTCCAGGGTATACCCCGCCTCGTGCCCCAGGTCTCCCGGGATAGGCTCCAGTTCCTCCGCGACCCAGAATACAGGATAAAGCGGTATAGATGATCAGAGACGATGATGAAATGAGTGGTGGCTCAGGACTTTTTTTTTTTCCCATAGTAGTGTTTATGGTGTACTTAAGCGTTCCAACCAAAATGTTTATATTGGTTAATATTTGGGTGTCTAAAAATGTTATAATTTTAGACATTTTCCTCTTATCTTTTTTGCACACAGGTAAACAGACCATGGGTTTCCCTCTGCACTCTTATCAGGATCGCTCAGATAACAAGCTTTACCGCTTGCAGACCCCCCAGAGCCCTCTGGTCCGTCCACTCATGTACAACCACTACAACATAGACAACTACCCCATTGGCACAAACGCTATAGTGGCCGTGATCTCCTACACAGGCTACGACATGGAAGATGCAATGGTCAGTATTGATGATAATCTTCTGACTGTTTTTGTAGTCGGAGGCATATGAACTAGGTTAACATTTTAAACATACGTCATCATTGTGTGAAATGCTTCATTCTTCTCTTGTCTTGTGCAGATTGTGAACAAGTCATCCTGGGAGCGTGGTTTTGCCCATGGCTCTGTCTATAAGACTGAGATAGTGGACCTGTCGGAGAAGGTCAAAGGTGAAGACGGTGTGGTGTTTGGGATTAAACCGGGTGACCCTAAAGCGGCTGGCAGACTGGATGCAGATGGATTCCCCCCTATAGGAACCAGGCTGAATTATGGCGACCCTTTTTACAGCTACATCAACCTCAATACAGGCCAGAGCCATGTTATCTTTTACAAGTATGTCGTCACGAATTTAAAATGTTTTACATTGTCAGTCATCGTGCAATCATTCATCATCAGTCTCATTGAGAAGTTTTGAGATTTAAAAACACCAGGACAGTCGCACTGAAACGTGCAGTGCATGAGAAAAGATGTAACCCCTGCTGTTATTTCTGCCTTTTTCCTTTTAGGAGTCAGGAGAGTTGTGTGGTGGACAACATCAAAGCGTGCAGCAACGATGTGGGTACGGGCCGCTTCAAGCGTGTGTGCATTACTATGCGGGTACCACGCAACCCTACCATCGGAGACAAGTTCGCCAGCAGGCATGGTCAAAAGGGTATCCTGAGTCGCCTTTGGCCGGCTGAGGACATGCCTTTCAGTGAGAGTGGCATGACCCCTGACATCCTGTTCAACCCACACGGCTTTCCGTCGCGTATGACCATCGGCATGCTGATCGAGAGCATGGCGGGGAAATCGGCAGCGATGCACGGCCTATGCCACGACGCCACGCCGTTCACCTTCTCCGAGCACAACTCGGCCCTCGATCACTTCGGTACCATGCTGAAGGCGGCGGGTTACAACTATTATGGCACAGAGCGCCTTTACTCGGGCCTGAGCGGACAGGAGCTGGAGGCTGACATCTTCGTAGGTGTGGTTTATTACCAGCGCCTGCGGCACATGGTCTCCGACAAGTTCCAGGTGCGGACGACTGGAGCGAGGGACAAAGTGACCAATCAGCCAGTTGGAGGTAGGAACGTGCAAGGTGGTATCCGCTTCGGAGAGATGGAGCGTGACGCCCTGCTGGCTCATGGATCATCCTTCCTGCTGCATGATCGGCTGTTTAACTGCTCGGATCGGTCCGTGGCTCAGGTGTGTGTGCGGTGTGGCAGTTTGCTGTCTCCACTGCTAGAGAAGCCGCCCCCACACTGGTCGGCCACACGTCATCGGAACACTGTCTGCTCGCTGTGCAAGAAGAGCGACGCCATCGACACGGTGGCCGTCCCCTACGTGTTCCGGTACTTCGTGGCTGAACTGGCGGCAATGAACATTAAAATTAAACTAGACGTGAAGTAGATTAACCGTCTGTACATGCGGAAAGAGATTTTATGCTCACTGAACATAATTTCAGACTGTCGCGCATGTAAAGACAATGTATTTGTCAATGTTGATAACTGATATAAATGCTATTTTTATGAGACAATGTTAATGTTTTTTTTTTCTTTTTGTACAAAAAAAAATGCAAATACAAAATTTAATAGATGGATTTTCTACCATCAGGCTGTTATTTGTATCTGGCAACTGCCCCAGAGTTACGGGAAGATTGGTTTCTTTAGATTACTAATTATAAAAAATATGGCAAATGGCAAAAAATATTAATTTATGATACTTGAAGACATGGGCAATAAACAATATGCAACAATGTAATTTACCTAAGGGAAAAACATCGGTCGTCACATTTACTCACAGTAACTACCTTATTCAAAAATGACTTAAGGAGAAAAAAATTATTAAGGAGAAAGTAGTTGTGGAGATGAGGAGAATTTGATTTGGTTATGTATCTTTTCTGTATTCTTTCTTTCTGTATTTCATAAAATGTTTTGCACTTTAAATGAGCCTGGCATTGGCAGGCAGCACAGTATCAGTAATGCAGCAAATTACTTTACAAAATTTGTTTAGGATTGTAAAAAAAAAAAAAAAAAAATCTTTACAATTATTGGATCAGGATATTTACAAAATACTAAAAGAATCACAATGCAAATTGAATCAGCACGCAGGTATTGTGATATGGTATCGGGTGCTGCCTGGTGATTCCCATCCCTAGTACGTTCTAACATCTAATAACCTGCTGATTTAGTACTTATGAGTAAAATACCCCTGGTAGTTTTGAGCATCTCCATAAGGCCTTAAATATGTATTGGACTTATGATACAATATATATGATATTGATTCCCCCTAATCTCGATTTAATTATTACAACAGAAGTATTATTTAAAAAAGAAAAACAATCTAAAAAAAAACAAAACAATCATGCACCAAGCATCTCATTTGAATTCAGTAAAAAAAGTTAAAGAATCGACAAGAATGTGCACAAAATTATGTAAAATTTAAAATATTTTCATACCGCAGAAGGCTGTGATTAAGTTGAGGTAATATAAACAGTCAGATGTGTAGTTTGTCAATTTAATGTTTATTTTTAAAATAATTTTGAATGTTAAATATTGGCAAACATCCAATAATTTACTGTTAGCCTAGATAAATACATTTATTAAATTAAAATATGGTACATTTAATAGTTACAGATCACAGTTTAAATTGCAGTTGCAATATGATTTTTGTTTTTTAATCAACTTGTACAACTCTACTAAAATGGTCCATGAACGATTGCGTGTGATGGTCATGTACTGAAGTCCCAGCCAGGATGTAATCCTGCCTCGTCTCCAGTGTTCCTGGGATAGACCGTGGATTCCCTGCACCTCTACAACATTGGAATAGTGTTTATTTATAATCAGTAAACGTTATAAAATTGACAAGACTATGCACAAATTTTTAAAAATCTGTTAATTTTTTCATATATTTCTAAATATTAACCGGGAAACATGGCTATTGCTTAGCCAGCTTAGAAATATCATTTTAGCTTAGCTAAAACATGAGGCAAGTCCAGCACAGAGGGAATGGTGTAATCAGGAATCACACCATTCTCCAGGAGAGCGTCTCTGCTCTTGTTAATCCACACTGTAGCTCGAACCCCTGCATTAATTCCACCCTGGATATCTGTGTCCAGCGAATCTCCCACCATGATGCAGTCCTGTGGTTTCACTCCCAACAGCTTGAAGCAGTGTGAGAAAATAGAGACTGCAGGCTTCTGCTCAGCATATTCTCCTCCTACAACCACAGCGCTGAAGAGTCCCTCACACCTCACCGCCTCCAGCTTCTCCCGCTGCGTCTGGGCCTCACCGTTAGTCAGCAGCAGCAGTTTGTACGAATGCTTGAGCTTTTGCAGCAAGGCTAAAACTTCAGGAGATAATGCTAGAGCCTGGAGACGTGTGGTTTTCCAAGTGTAGTAACAGTCTGAGGCCAGAGCGTGGCCAGGATCCACACTTTTATTCACTTCCTGCAGGGCTTCGAGCCAGTGGTTTATCCGAACGTCATCTATCGTTATGCCTGCAGATGGGTCCAACTTTTCCTCATAAAGTTTACGGGCAAACCGCTTACAAATATCACCGGGGTCTGTGTCCTTCAGTTTACTTCTCAACAGCTCACAGACCTGTCAGGTTTACAAGACATGTTTCAATAAGTTATATTATTCCTAAATATTGGCCTTTTTTATTAATGCTTACTACTACTATATAACAGTATATATATAGTATGATAACTACAAATCAATTTCGTACATTTTTTTTGTATTTTGTTTACTTCTCCAATGGGGTAACAGACCAAGAAATAGCCATCAAGAATTCTGTGGTTTCTAGTCTAAGAATAGTGGACAGCAAAACACCAAAAATAAAATAATTCAGTTGTTTCGATTTCTCCAGCTGAAATATTTGTTAGCATTCAATGCTTTTAATGGTTTAGGAGGAACTTTAATTGGGGAAGAAAAAACATTTTTTAATAAATTACGATAATTTGAGAAGGTTGGCCAGGGCCCGTATTCACAAAACTTCTTAGAATTCTCTCAGAGAGCTCCTATCTTAGCTTAAAAGGTTCTAGCTGGGAGTCTTAAACTAAAAGTGATTTAGAAAACGTCTTAGAGCAACTCTGAGGAAGGAAAATGCAAAAACCTTTATCTTAGTGAGGGGGTGTGGTTGACCCCGTTGCTAGGGATGATGCAGCAATTCAAGGACAATGATTGGCTGTAAAGGTCTTGAAATGTGCTCTTTGTGGAAAATAGAATATATGATAATAGAACAGTGAAATCATAATGTTTGCATATGAAGAAACTGTATATGTTAATATAAAT
>JAQQZS010000038.1:9063937-9077911 GCA_030068045.1 Platyallabes tihoni
TACACGCTCCTGCACACCAAATCTGGAACTACTGTCCATCATGTGTCGTCCCTTTTATCTTCCACGGGAGTTCACATGTAGATGTGTATGACTGTGTATGTGAAATAAAATTTGAATTTGAATTTGAACTGATTGCAAATGACTCAGA
Organism: Platyallabes tihoni; assembly: GCA_030068045.1. NCBI lineage: Eukaryota > Metazoa > Chordata > Actinopteri > Siluriformes > Clariidae > Platyallabes > Platyallabes tihoni. The sequence goes on from JAQQZS010000038.1 coordinate 9,064,086, forward strand.
CCGGTTACCAATCACAGCCTTGGATGTTACAGAGAGAAAATGTCACGCATATTCTACCAATTTAATGAGGGTAATATATTAATCACATTTGGGTTCAATGCTATAAAGTGAGTATGTTTTTTGTGTGTACAATTATTTGTTTACTTTAAAATTCAAAACTTAGGAATGCAACAGATTCACAGATTACATACCAGGTTGAAGAACTTCATAAAGAATAACCTATAGTACAATGAATTATACTGTACATTGCTGTTGGTGGAGACAAAAAAAATCCCTTCACATAATTTATCACAACACACACTTCTTTGGTAAATGTGAAACATGTACAAAAACAGAAAAAACTATCCGTACACATACTTAACCAAATTTCAGGAGCAGGATTAAATCAAAAAGTTATATCAAGTTATAACAAATTAGAGAATGTGATGGTGTTTGGGTGCAAATGTACACACACACACACACACTTTACTAACGCAAATATTAATTCTAATCAATGATGCTGAATTTTTATGCTAAAGGTGTGAATTTATTGTCTAAAGTAAGTGTATATCCAGTAGCTTTTCATTTTTGGCAGACCTTCATCTGCTCTTTTAGTGGAATTGGCTTAAAAGAGACAAGCATACATATATGGCTTGGTTACATAAAGATATCTCTGTAAACATTTATTCATGCGGCCTATACTAAGAACTGAAACCATATGATGTCATTTCTATTTAGGTATAATAGGTCTTCATACAAAGCAGAATTGCATCAATGTCCAAAACTTTCACATTTTATGAGTTTAGTAAATGGCTACATATTTTGAAGCACCTTTGCCAAGAATGATTATGTCTGGAATTGAAGATGCAGGCAGATACAGTTGCAGATATTCAAAAAGCATCCTGTAGACAAACTATATACAAAAATGCGGGGATAGGAACAGGAACTATGATGGTGGCAAAACAAACGAGACTAAGAATGATAATGGGGCAAGCATGATAATATTCACAACAAACAGTAAAACTAACAGGCTAAAATATAATCAAAATAGCATCAATATTCCTTTTAATAATTTGTTACAGGGCAAAGCTAAAACCATTACTGTGTATAAAAATATAAACAGCACCACCCTATTACAAGGAAAACATGATGAAAATAAAATAATTCAACATTTTCCAGATTCAGTAATTAGTTTGCTTAAACAAGTTGTAGGCAGGCATAAACACAAATAAGGAAAACACATTAAGAAATTAAAATCAACATATCTAATATAATCTCAAATAAATGTAATATTCACCCAAGGATTAAAAAATGAGAACCATTTGAGTTTTTCCACCTATGTGAAAAAATAGAAAAGAAAGGAAAGGTGTGATAAGCTAACATGTACAGTAGTGTAATGGATTGCACTGAACATAGGTCATAAAGTCAAGAAAAAAGGGACAAAGGAAAGGAACAAAGAACAAAGGAAAACATAACCCTACTTAGGAATTAATTAATTAATTCATATATATTCTATGCAACTTCTCCTGTATAGGGTCGTGGGAAGAAGTCTGGACCGTATCTCATGAGACTCTGGGCACAGGGGGCCAGTCTAAGGCAGGGCACACACATACACACAATGGGGAATTTGGAAATGCCGATTAACTTAATCAGCATGTTTTGACTGTGGGAGGAAACCCACCAAGCATGGGGAACAAATATAAACTCCATGCACAGACGCGAGGCAGGATTCAAACTTTCGACTACGAAGGTGCGAGGTCACAGTGCTAACTGCTACGCCAAGGGCAGCACCCGCCAAAGATATTAGTGTTCCATCATCTTTTGTGTAATTCTGTAGAATAAACATGAATAGTAAACTGTAATTGACTAAAGTGACTGAGTTTGGAATGGATGAAAGGGTCTAATGTGAATACGGGGGACGTAGGTAGAAAAACCAAGGAACAAATTTCAGCACAAAGCCGACATAGGTTAACTCTCTAAAATTTTATTATAATAATGTCACATTGTCACATCTCACAGGCTATTTTTGGGTTGAGAGAGCGAACATGGTGTGCTACATTAGAAACTTTTTTATAAGAGGATAATAATCATAGATGGTTTGTAATTTCGCCTTTACTACTGTATTACACTGATCACCCATAACATTATGACCACTGACAGGTAAACTAAACAACACTGACCCCGACTATACAGTACACCAGCAACCAACTGGCTACAAAATTATCAGCACCCATGATGCCCACAGGGACCTAATGCCATCCCATCTCGTCCAATCCCACTGCTGAAAAAAGTCAATGCTGGCCACAGTAGAAAAAGCAACAGAACAATCAGTGCACCACAGTCTGTCACTCACAGGGCTCAGCAGGCAAAGGGCCCAAGTCTGCCAATCTGACCTCCAAACTCCCCACATTCTAATCTGATCAAGCATCCATGGGATGCGCTGGACAAAGCTCTGCAGAGCTGCCCAGGTGGCACAATGTTATCCCAAAAATGAGGTGGTTATACTGTAATGTTAATGTTCTGGCTGATTGGTGTCTATTAGTTACCACTTTTTGAGCTGAGTCAGTATTCTTTGTCACAAAAGCCTGGGACTTGGCGGGACACTGCCCTATTTACTATTCTGGTGGATTAGCTAAGAAATATATGTTTTGTCGACAACTATAATGGTACTAAAATTAAGTGAAGGAATCTGTTAATTTATGATGTTTGTGTTAATCTGACATGTGTCACATACTGCGAGGCAAGATTATCATTCATTAAAATCCAGTTGTCGTAATTCTGAGAGTCATCTCCAGTCAGCATAAAGATAGAAATATTAAAAAATTAACAGTCGTCATGTATTCACAAGTGAACTTTGATCCGTGATAATTTGGAACATGACTTATTGTCCTATGGTTTGTGGTATATAAGTCATGTTGCAGATTATCATTAGTCAAAGTTCAATTGTCTTTAACGTCATGTCATCTACATTCATCAAAAAAAAAAAATTGAGACGGTCAAGATTACACTCAAATGTTCACAACATGAGTCCATCACTACAAGTAAAACTAGAGGAGACATGAAGAGTCTGTAGTTTGTGCTTCAACCTAAAGTGACATGAGAAGAGAGTCCAGCTCCTTTTGTGCATCCTCGTCCTGTGGCAGTCAACACAAAATTTGTTTTAAATTTGAAGCAGAAATATATACAGACCAGAACTGATATATACACAACTAGAAATATATAGACTGGACTGTATGCACTTTATTAACTCACTTCTTTAGTTACTGTTTTCATTTCAGAGGCAGCATCACACATCATCTTGGCTTGGTTCCTTTTGCCCAGGTCTTTATAGCACTAAAAATCAACAAAGAAATCACAATTGAGGGATCAAAAGCATTAAAAGCCATCTGCATACACAGAGATGCGTATCTGTAATCGTTTACCTTTGCTAAAAACACATAATTGAACTTGGAGTAGTTGGGACACATCTCCTCTGCCTGTGAAAGCAAGCACAACAAAAAAAGAGCATTAACAGAATCCCACTACATACTATTGAAGAGCTGATTATATGATTAAATCCTGTTGCTTTTGGAGCTTTGAACTGTTCATGCACAGATTCAGCATTTGCAAATCAGCGTTTTATTTTTCCTGTGTCTTGTTTTTGTTTGATAAGATACAGCAGTGTAATAGTAATGGGAAAAAACACACTTGCCTTAGCAGAGTTTTTGCAGCTAAATGGTTAGTATAAACACCCTGAGGATTTGGTGATTAACAAGACAAACCAATGCTTGCCCATTCATCAAAATAAACAATCAGCTAATCTATATTTGCATCAATTTAACCACGACACAAAAAGGAAACAGCAAAGCACTGAAGTGTGTTCCACCAATTAAACTTGAAATGTTTCCCTGATGCTTCAAATCACAGTCATTCAAACAATCATTTAAGCCATTAAAACGTTAGGTTTTTCCAACATACAGTACAACACCGCCTCTGTTGGCTGAAGAGAGACGGAAGTCAATCTTCATGGATGTTGGTGAAAAGGATCTCCTTCTTTAGCCCAGTCTTACAAAGGATCTTCTCATTCAGACTGAGTCTTAAAAATAATCTTCTCATTCACTTCAGGTTTAAACAGACTGAGTAGCTATGAGCAGGAACGATGGGATTAACTGACATATCAGACGAATGGAAGCTGGTCGGCAACCTTTTTTTTTTTTTTTTTTTTTTTAAGTTACATTAGAAGAGTTTCACCATGACCCTGTTTCCCGATGCTGAAGCTCTGTTTTTCTAGCTAACTACAGCCAAGGGATGCGGTATAACTCTACAGGACGTGCTTGTTAGGAAGTGAGACAGCTCCTGGCATCCAGACGAGATGCAACAAGTTGCAACACATGCTGCTTAAATAAAAATTGAAGGGAGAGATACACAGGACGAAGAAGAGTCATGCAAGTGAGAGTCCTGGCCAGGAGTGATTTTATTTCTTTATATAAACATATGAAATATGCGAACAAAGATTAAATCCTGTTAAATACCTGGGGTTTGTTGTTTAACTTGCTGCAGGCACAATTCAGGTGCAAATACCAACTCATCACTACACAAACAGGCCTCTGTACTCCTGCACAAGGCAGATGGTGGGAAGATCCAGAAATTCAACAAGCTACACTACTGAGACCAGGCTTTACGGTTGAATTTTTTTTTTTTTTATATTCATGGCTTATGATTCTACATTTTAACTTGATTATTAGCAAACAGCTTTTAGCTGAATTTTAACAACATTGCTCTGCTCTGTACATAAGCAGCTCTGTCTAGTGTATTTTGTATGTAATGGTATCCAAATATGATGGCTGACTTTTTAATGCTTATTTTTTTCAACCATGCACAAACCTGAATTAAGTATTAAGCACTAAGCCTCATCTTTAAGGTTGCAGAGTTTTTCCACTCTGAGAGTGAGGCCTACAGTACCTTCAGGAAGTTCTGCAAGGCATCCTGGACTGTTGCGCTCGGAGGCTCTCCAAACAATGCAGCTGCAATTTTCCTTTCAATCCATGTACACTGGGCCACCTGCGTGCACAAACACATGCACAGAGAGACATAAACACCCATCCACATATACACAGAGCATACACATGCATGGTTTGTAAGGAATTTACTTTAATCAGATCTTTAAAATAAAATCACATTACAGGACTGTATGCCTGGAAGAGACGCCTATAGTACTGCATTTTCTAAACTGTACATAGTGTATGACAAGAAGGAAAATTTCTTTTCTCTAATAGACAAAGGAGTCCTTATAAAACATTTCAAATAATGTCAGTTTAAAAAAGGATAATTATTATATGGATTATACAGTATACTGTATTAAACAATACAGTATACTGTATACAATATACTATAAAAAAATAATAGAGAAACGTATCTCCATAAGCTGAATAAGAACAATTATAAAAAATAAAACATGGGGAAAGAAAACACTCATAGAAGCACAGTAGAAGCATATATTCATCAACACCAGAGACAGTAATAAAAACTTTTAGATATTTCAAACTCTTAACAATAAAACTGTTGCTTAAACAGAATTGCACATGCATGCACAAACACAAAGACACACACGCAGACAGACAGACTAGGTTCAAGTTCATTTCCAGGAAAAATCCAGCGCTGGAACAGTTGTCTTTGTTCTCTGTAAGAAGGTGCAATACAAGGTGTACAGATGTACGTCAGGCTTAACACTCCAGCTTTGTGCAGTAATAATAATACTCTGCAAATTGGTGTTAGACATCAGAAATGACAAGTCATCTCCAGCTACTCCTCCATATGCTCATTGGATTAAAAGAAATCTGCACAGCCTTGTAAAATTGCAGGTTTGATGATGTCAAAAAATAGATCTTTTACCAACTTTAATACGATAAGATGTGTAGACGCAAACAGAAATGTTTTTGAAAAAAAAAGGATATATTTTTAATAACCTGTTTGTTTTTTTTATATAACCTGGTTGTAAAATAGGACACACCCTTTTATAATGGGGCCTGTGTCTGTGTTCAAAATGAACAAATTACTGTATGTTCAAAGCCATGTTTTAAAGTAATTATCATACATATTTTATTTAATGAAGTGATTATGGTTAACCCAAAATAAAGATCAGCTGTTCTATCAAGATTTTCTGACTGCTAAAGCCATGGTCCAAAAGGAGTTTATAAGGATGTATACACCCCCAAATCAGGACAGGGTTATAAAAAAAAAAAAAAAAAATCGCATAGGGCACTGTAAAGGCCATCATTAATAAGTGGAGAAAATGGGGTGCTACAATGACACTACCAAGACCAGGACATCCTTCAAAATAGACAAAATTACAAAATGAAAAACTTAATAGGTTGGCAGGCTACAAGGAAACCTACTGCAGCATTAGAGGAAATACTGGATGATCTGCCATGTGCAGGACTGGTCATTCCCTCTATGTGACAACCTCTCAAATTCTTCACATGTCTGGACTACTTTTTGTTTAAGTGCACGGGGCCTGAAGTTACAATACTTACACAACAATTTGTCAAAGATTACATTTTGTCAATTATTAATGAATGTTGGAGAATATCTGCAAGACATGCTGGGTCTTGTTAATGCTTATAACAGATATAAACACTCATTTGCTCTTGAGGTTAATAACACAAAAAAAGAAGCAGCTTATTATGTTAATAAAAAAAAACAGAAACCAAAACTGTGGTCCTGAAGACTTTCCTGTCTCAGAAAACCTACAAACTGTTACAAAGCACTGATGCTGATAGACCCCTTTCTAAATATTACATAACCTTGTCCTACTAAAAAGCTTTATCACATCAAAGATTATACATTTATCTTTGTTAATCATTTACTTTGTTCCTGGAACTCCCATAAGAGCTGCAAATACAAAAAAATGGATGCAGCCCTTCTGATGTCTGAATGCTTTGTCATTTAAAATAGAAAATGACACTCAAAAAAGTGAATTTATTTCTAAAACCCAGGATATAAAATAGGAAGAAGTGGAACAATCCTGTTCTGGCACCATTAAAAAAAAATGAACAAAATGATCAAGTGGATAAACTGTCTTTACTCACAGCATAGCACCAGCGGCCCAGCAAGTAATAAGACAGCGGATCCTGTGGCTTCAGATCAATGGCTATATCCAAATGATCCTGATATTTGGGAGAAACAAAGAAAGCAAAAGAATTCATTACATTACATTACAAAATGACCTGTTAAATCTTGCTCTAAAGTACCAGAACAAAAATGCATGTTAATATTCAGGGAAGTATTAAACCACACACACTGGCCTATAACTCTATTTTTTATCTAGTCCTGTCTCTTCCTGGCTTATTTGTCTCTGTGCTTATGAAACATGTCTTTTTTTTCTTCTTCCTTTTATTTGTATGCAACCCTCAACATCCTAGTCTCAATCTGCCTTTTCACTGTCCACGGATTTATCTTTTTTTTTTTGGGGGGGTGTGGGGGGTTCCCTTCCCCTTGTGACGCTTTTATGGGCATAGAACAATGGTTCAGCAACCCAGAGACTCAACCGCCTCTTCATCTACTCAAAGTTAACCTGCCCACAACATACAGTAGATTAAATTGTTTCCCCAACATAGTAAAGTAGTAGTATAGTAGTAATAGTAGCAAAAATTTAATTAAGTGAATGTTTATTAGACTTACTTTGAAGAGATAGCCATTCTTTATTTTATTCTGTATAGATTCGTATTCTGACAGAAGTCCACACAGAATAGCATACCTGGGGAGACAAAAAGAAAAGGCAGATGCTTAGTAATCTCTCCCCCCACTTGCATACACACAAAAAATCACTTATAAAACAAATTACATTAATCGTAATGCTTCCTCACATGACATGGCTATACACCATGAGTCTATCTACTCATGGCTTGAAAGAGCACGGCTGCCTAGTCAGAATTTGGTGTACGTGTGCATGCACATGCTCAATGGCACGGTTATAGAACATTTTGAGAGGGAGGTATGAAGTGATCAAAGCTTCACCACCACAGCAAAGATAATCCTGCTGGTAGTCCCCTTCAAGCAGTACATCCTGAGCACAAATAGTTTTTAAACACAGGATCAAGAGATGAAAACACTGTCAGTCACAGAATTGGAGGTGGCAAGCATAGGGGACTCAATTTCTATGAATTTACTTATGTGCACGTGTGTACTTGTAAGAGACAGTGTATATGATGGCGGAGGTGGTCTTATTGCAGAGCTCAGATTTCTGCAAAGAGGGAAGGAAAGCTTTTTTTTGTTGTTGGCAGAGAGCTCTGTTGGGGTAGTTACTTCAACACTGTACTATCCTTCCTGATTCAGTATCCCACTTCTGAAAACAGTAAAAAAATAAATTGGTGTATCAACTGGTTTCAAGTTAAAAATGTTCAACTTGCAGCAAAATGTTGTAGAGTAGTTAAATGTCCTGCTCAGAAACAGCATGCAGAAAATTATAATCTTTTTTTTTTTTTTTAACAAGAGCTACATAAGTCATTGGCTCGGCTCACTTGGAACCTTGTCAGTATTACATGAATTAGGAAAATTTGAAAAAAGTGACTGTGATATAATTGATTTATTTACTTCCAAAGAAAACATTTAATAGTGTAGTGTCTCATTTTGGCACATCTCCTTTTACCTGTGATGATGCCAAAGTGTAAATAATGTTTTTTTTTTGTTTTGTTTTTTAAATAAACTGAAGTTCTAACATCTACCATGACAGACACTATAAAAGGTAACACAGGTTTACAGAATTTGATTTGGCCAATCTGGACACTAAGAAATTCTCAGCTATATTCTTAACTAAATGTGCCTGCGACTTCGTTCGCGTGGAATTTAATTGCACACTCATGAGCGCGTTTTAAATATGTACAACGCCATCCGCTGAATTTTGGAATGCACTTTTTTTTTTTTTTTTACAATTTTTTAAGGTGTGATCGCATTTATTAAGTAGATTTCAACTGCACACTCAAGCACGTATTAAAAAAATACTGCGCAATCAGTTGAATTTTAAGAAGAGCTAGTGATTTTTTTTACAGGTCGATTTTTTATGATGTTTTTATGCGTTTTCCATTTAAATTTCAAAGTAGAATATCTTCTCCTCCCGTTGGCCGACTGCGATGAAACAAAGCCTATATGTTACGTCAAACTTGGCCAAATTCAACTGTGAAATCCCATTAAAATTCATTCAGTACAGTAATTTTTATGTGATGCATGCACAAACAAACCGACAAACAGACAGAGAAAAATCTTGATGTGTTCTATTATTCATCTTACGTACTCCCAAATTATTTTTCCGCAAATATCTTCAATGTTTTATTATATGTATAGATTTGTTAATGGTTCTGATTATTCTAAAATAAGTTCTTATAAAGGGATAAAGCAAATAACCATTTTCAATGTTTCTAAAAAAAATATCTAAAAATGTTTTAGCATACTATGATATTTGAAAGTAAATTCAAATTTCTGTCCACAGAAATGTTTATATTAAAGAAAACAAAGCGCACTGTTGTGTGAGTTTTTTGGGGTTTCACCAAAAGTGATACAGTACACCTTTTATAGTACAATACAGATGGAAATTTGATAAATGTTTAATTAAAATAAAATGACATTATTATGAAATGTTAGGAGAAATGTTAGGTGAAAGTACTGTAAAATGTAAAAGTATTGAGCCACCCCTCATTTCTAGCTACCAAAGCAACAAACACTATTTGTTAGTGTAGTCTTAAGAAACAGGTCTCCAGGCTTCTAGGAGAACTTCTCGTCTCTCATTTTCAGTCAGGTTCCAGTGCCAGAGAATTGTTTTTTTATGTTTGTTAAGCTACACAGTGACCTATAAATCAGTCAAGCATAAAAACATTGAACGTAAGGCATGAACCCGTGAGAACCAGTTGCATATGATTACAGATTATCAGGGCGGTGATTGGCATACTGGTGAAAAGTACTAATACTGTACTTGTCCCAGCTAGCCAGCTAATTCGGTCTCTAAGTTAGCTTGTTAGTTAATTTATGTTGTTAATTTACAGTATGTCGTCATGTCAATCTGTCTTGTTATCAGCTAGCCAGCTAACTAGGCTTTTTAGTTAGCTTTTTAGTTAGTTTTCTTTAGATTTATGTTGTAAATTTATATTGCATGTAGCACCTTGGTCCTGGAGGAATTTTGTTTCGTTTCACTGTGTACTAACTGTATAAGGTTGAAGTGACAAAGTCTACTTGACTTGATGCTGAATGCGGAGTGGTTGGAACAGATGAGAGGGAAAATGAGGTTGCTGATGAGGTCATTACATAAACAACCAATTTACTTTATCTTTAGGCACTCTTTTTTAGGCAGTCTGTTGCAATAAACATTTGCTCTCACTTCTACATATTATCTAATCTACATAATATAATTTAACCATGAATAATGAAGGATGGCGCAAGACTTTTAAAACGTTAATAAATCAAATGCCACCATTTGCCAGATACAGTAATTGTAAGGATGAATAATATGTGTAGAGGCAACATGATTCATTGCTGTTAAATTTGGAAGGAAGTGAGAAGACACATACCAGAAATGATAACTAATGTACTCTCCTATCGGAGAATGTATAGTAGAGAGGAAAAAAACAAAAAAGAAAGACCATTGCTCAACAATGCCAGGGGTAAATCTGTTTTAATTAGTTTATGAAGTGCTCATGCTGCACACCATAGCACATAGTTTTCATGTTCTAGCAATGTCTGGGGGGTTGGGGGCGGGGTTGACCCAATGGTGTCTGAGCCAATTGCAAAACATCTTTCAACTGACTAAATGCATTGCAGTTTTGGGAGATGCAAGTCCTAGGAATTTGGGGTTTCCATGTAAATAAGATTTGGGGCCAAACATAACATATAACACTCAGAGATTAAAAAAAAATTTTTTTAAGACTGATCTAATCTTTGATGATGTTCTTATCTTTCCTTTCTTGTCAATTTGCTAAGACAAGACTGCCATTTATTCTTGGCTCTTAAAACTCTGTTTTGATGGAAAATATAGGCTACAGTTATAAAGCACTGAGACCACAAATGTTTAAAAAAACTCCTTTAAAAGACCTTCAACAATTAATGATTAGAAGTTTTTCTTTCCCTTTTCCCTTAATAGCACAATACAAGTGCTGAGTGTGGAGTGTGAAGTATATGTCTATAGCAGTTGCTATAAAGTATTTCAGAAAAATCACATACATCACATACAACATACACCCCAACACCCCCTTACACAAGCGCATGCTCACAGTCAAGCTCCCATGCAAACACAGCACAAAAGGTACAGAGATTGACATGAACGATGAAGCGTGTGAACTAGTAATAAAAACGGATGAATGACACTGGAGTTGTTTCTGCCAACACGTTATACAAGCCCGTATCCTTCAAGCCAGCAAGTGATAACAAAGGGGATTAAGAAAAATCTGGTGAATGGGGAGAGAAGGATTCATTACACATCTACTTCAAGAACAGAGAACCTCAGTTAGACGAGCAGGAACGGTTTCTAACTCTTAACTTTCTGTGTACACAAGTCTTTCCCCGTACTGCCTGAGGCTCAACCTGCGCCAGTCGGATCGAACACTTCCATTCAATTACATACATTTGTGAGAGGACAAATATATCATGCAAGTTGGTGGTCAGGTGTAACACTAACACTATTTCCCCTTTTTTGAGTGAAAATTTAAAGAGTTGTAAGTCACAATAAAGCATAATTAATAAAAGCTGCCCACAGCTAGGGCTCCTCTAAAGCTGAACATACATCATAAACATGGAGAGAAGATGTTAGAAACAAAAGAAAACTGCATTTACAGAAAATTCAGTCTCCTATTACCCTTGAGGATTTTGAAGACTTTTTGTTCATCCTAGACTAAGAAGGGAATGGAGGAGCCCAATGCCACGGGATTTAGATGGACTAAATAAAGTTACAGGGATAACTTTAGACTTTACAGGGAAGACTTTAACACACAAAGTATGCAAAATGGTTCTGTGTAATGCTCATGTGAGAGGTTAGAGGATAAAGGACATACTAGTTGAGCTAACTGGAGGTCTACAACAGGTCGAATAACCAATCTTTATAATCATGGTTAGCAGAAAAGCATCTCAGATTTCATAACACACTGAAGCTTGATGCAGATGGAATACCATGACAGAATATACCATCAGGTTTCACTTCTGTCATTCAAGAACAGGAATGTAAGGTGTGTACCCAATTTTTTATATAAACCAAATCAGCTAAAACAACAATTCCACTGAGAGGAGAAGTGAACAGTGAATTACTGTGACTGTGGAGTAACAGTGATTATCACACTAAAGTGGCACCTATCGAGGAGTGGAATATATCTGGCAACAAGTGAACAGTCAGTTCTCAAAGTTGATTTGTTAAGAAGTAGGAAAAATTTCACCTATGCGGTTTGACTCGGGTTGAGATGCGGTGTTCGGCAATGCGACCCACTGGCAGTGACTGCCTGCCGTTCCGTGAGGTTCTGCAGGGTCCGCGAGAAACATGTTTAATTTTTCATGTGGAAAGATTGGAAACATAGTCACTACGATAAAACTCGCTGTGAATTGCGATGAACCGTACTTATGGCCGCCGCGAAGGTGAGATAGGGGTATAAGGATGTAAGTGACTTTGACAAATGACTAGACGACTGGGTCAGAGGAGCACCAAAAAGGGCGGTCTTGTGGCGTGTCTGGCATATTTAGTGGTTAGTACCTACCCAAAAGTTTGAGAAAGGACAACTGGTGAACAGGGTTATGGGTGCTTAAGCCTCATTGATGTGCATGGTGTGTAAAGGCTGGCTGTAGCATAAATTGCTGAAAAGGTTGGCAAAGAGAAAAAGGTTCTCAACTGTGACCCTGGTCCATTACGAAAAGCATCTACAATGGGTATGTGAGCATGGCACAATGGCAGAAGGTGGCCTGGTCCAATGAATCACATTGTCTTTTACATCATGTGGACACCTTCATGTGTTTTGTTTACCTGGGAAAGAAATAGCACCAGGATGGTCTATTGGGAAAAAGGAAAGCCAGCTGATGCAGTGTGATGTTCTAGACATTGTTTTGCCCAAAACCCTTGGGTCCTGCAATTCATGTGGATATACTTTACTTTTTACCACTCACTAAAACAATGTGTGCAAACCAAGAACAATACTTCATGGGAATAGAATTCTCTAATGGCAGTGGCTTCTTTGAGCAACATAATAATATCCCCTGCTACATTAAACAGATTATTGAGGAATGGTTTTAAAAACATGACCAAACTGGTCCAAACTGAAGGCCTCTAAAGTCTCCAGATCTCAATCCAAATAAGCATCTCTAAAGCTACGTTTACACTGTCAGGTAAATGTGACCCAATTCTGATTTTTTGCTCATATGTGACACATATCGGATATGTTTTAATGTCCGTGTAAACAGGAAAAAACGCACGCATTCCGATATTTCGAGAAACTAAATTTCTAGCTGTATTAACAATTGTCACTAGACATTTGTCTTTATGAGCTACATGTCTGTCATCTATAGTTTTTAAACTAACCACTAACCTCCTCCTGTCTCACCCTCAACACTGGATACACATTTAATCTAACATCTAATATAAAGCAATACATAAGTCAATTAGTTCTATATTGGTAATTCTCTCAAGTTAGTACCTAATATTTTTGTCAAGTCAAGTCAGGTCAAGTAGGCTTTTATTGTCATTCCAACCATATACAGGTGGTGTAGTGGTTAGCACTGTCGCCTTGCACCTCCAGGGTCCGGGTTCGATTCCAGCCAGGCTCGATTCCCGTTTCTGTGTGCATGGAGTTTGCATGTTCTCCCCGCGCTTGGTGGGTTTCCTCCGGGTACTCCGGTTTCCTCCCACAGTC
>JAQQZS010000038.1:9083342-9103896 GCA_030068045.1 Platyallabes tihoni
AAACCCATCAAGCACCATAATGAAACTGGCTCTCATGAAGACCATCCCAGGAAAGCAAGACCAAAACCTACCTCTGCCGCAGAGGAGAAGTTTATTTAAATTTACCAGCCTCAGAAATCATCAATTTACTGCACCTCAGATCAGATTAGGAGACACATCTTGGTATCAAGACTTCAAAGGAAATTTTGCATATTTTGGATGCCTTCAGTATTGCAAAGAAATAAAAAAATCAGGAAAGACCATGAAGGTAGTAGGTGTGTCCAAACATTTGACTCATAGTATACAGAATGCATATATATTTTTCCCCTTACCTTTAGGTATTGTCAGTACAATATGGGATTTAATTTTCACAACTGACTGATGAAACAACACAACAAATCAACAGGATGAGGAAATGTCTTTTGTTCGATAGACTAAGATGTAAACACTTACCACTGATGGCTTTCAGCACATGTGGGGTTCACTGAAATGGCTAGTTCCCCAATTTGCTTCCCTGCAATGAAAGCGTGATTAGTCTAATCTCAGGAATTCCTAAAGTATACAAAAAAAATCAATAAAAGGGTTTAAAAACTGCTGAAAACTGGAGAAACTAGAATAAATTCCGTGCAGAAAACCACACAAAAGACCATGTTATTTATGTGATTTACTTATTTAAATAAACATAAGTGGTCACTGATCACATTTAATCAGAATTCTTAAAAAAAATTGTTTTACTGAAATCTCAGGTGATATGAGTTTAAACAAAGGCCAGGTAAATACTAAATATTATTGGTGATGCCTAAACAAAAACATCATTGTCAGAAAATGCTGGAATTGTGTATATTTATGCCAGTCTTCTTGTTCAGGTAAAGGTTACGGTGACTTGCACAGTATTGTTGGGAGGAAACATATTGTCACTACAGTTCTTCACATTCCTTTTCAATTCTTCAGGTAAATGGTAGACACAGGAAAGTAATGATTTACCAAGAATTAATCACACTCCTTCTAAATTTGGATGCAATCATAGAATGTAAATATACAAGAAATTTTGTCAAACTAAACTGATAAATTTACACTTAATTAAATTAGTTGCTTTATATTTAAGTTGCTTTTTGCTAGATTTTAAGTGGCCTTCTACATGCATTGAATTAGATAAAAAAAATTTTAGAGCTTATGCAAGTGCAATTAGTGTACAACCCAAGTTCTGGAAAAGGTGGGATGTTTTTGTTTTTTTATTTGAATATAATGAAACCAAAAAGACTTTCAAATCACATGAGCCAATAATTTACTCAGAATAGAACATGCAGAACATAAATGTTTTAACTGAGAAATTTTACAATTTCATGCACAAAATAAGCTCATTTAAAATTTTATGCCTCCTACAGGTCTGAAAAAAGTTGGGACGAGAGCATATTTTCAATGTTGTAGCCTCTCCTCTTCTTCTTAAAACAGTTTGAAAACGTCTGAGTATTGAGGTTATGAGTTTCTGGAGTTTTGGTGTTGGAATGTGACTTCTACTCTCCACACTAAGGTGTCAATATTTTTCTATATTTGTACAGCTAGGTTTTTCTTTATTTTATATTGTGTATTTGTACAGCTTTTTTTTTTTTTTTTTTTTTAACTTTTATAGACTTTTACCTTAGAAGTTATTTTCTATATTTTATTTCTTATTTTATTCCATATTTATTTCCTATTAATACTATTTTTTTTAAGGTCACAGGCGGCCATTTAAGTATTATCATACTGTGTAGTGACAAAATTTTAATTATGCAACCCTATACCATCAGAGATGTTGGCTTTTAAAACTGTACGCTGACAAGATGCTGGAAGGTCTCCCTCCTCTTTAGCCCGGGGAACATGGCATCTGTGATTTTCAACAAGAATGTCAAATTTGGACTCGTCTGACCATAGAACACTTCCACTTTAAAACAGTCCATTTTAAATGAGCCTTGTCCCACAGGACACGACGGTGCTTCTGGACCAGGTTCACATATGGCTTCCCTTTTGCATGATAGAGCTTCAGTAGGCATCTACAGATGGCACAGCAGACTGTGTTTACTGAAAGTGGTTTCTGGAAGTATTCCTGGGCCCATTTAGTAATGTCAATAACAATCATGCTGAGTGATGCAGTGTCATCTGAGGAGCATCCAACACAGGTCTTCGGCCTTGTCCCTTACACACAAACATTTCTCTAGTTTCTCTGAATCTTTTGATGATGTTATGCACTGTAGATGATGAGATTTGCAAAGCCTTTGCAATTTGTTGAAGTTGAGAAGCGTTGTTTTTAAAGTATTCCACAATCTTTTTATGCACTCTTTCACAGATCGGGGAGCCTTTACCCCTCTTTACTTGTAAAAGACCCTAACATAACATAATAGCTAATCATGTTACAGATCTGACCTAAACACCTTCGTTGTAATGACAAAAACTTACATAAAAATACATAATAAAATCATAAGTTAAAATCCCAACCATCCCAGGTAAGATGCATGTGCCTGGTCCTTGAGCGAGGCCCTTAAAACTCTTAAAACTGCCCAGTTGCATAAATAAGATGAATGTAAACTCCGACCTCCTTTCTATTTGTAAGTCACTCTCCATTGATGGCATCTACCAACCACCACACATATAAATCAAAGAAAAATACAGTAGGACTAGGTTCCTAAACTAAAAGAATTATTCCACTTTGCTGGGAAAAATGGAGTCTATGCTGATCCACAGGAAATAATCCTCATTTTCTAAGCTTGCTAAAAGGAACCCGTTGGGATGTAAACTGATTATGTTGGATTTGTAATGCTGGATTTCTATGCAAAATTTCTAACCCTCCCTGGTCAGTAGGTAATTGTCAGGTGACTATATTTGGGAGATTACAGAAAAGAAAAAAAAAAAAAAAACAAGCAGACAAAAAAAAATGCACTGAGGCTGTGTATTTGCTTTTTTCCTCTATTCCTTGAACGTCAACAAGTAGACATTTTGCGGCCCTTTAAGCTGCTAAAATTCACAAGTGACACAACCCTAGTAGCAATAAAAACAAGCAACAAGAAGCGACTCATCCAGCTATGTGGTGTAATTAAAAAACAAACAAACCTGGCACCTGGACCTTAGCCAGCAAAACACAGAAGACATGGTAAATGATTTTCATAAAAACACATCCTTCCTTCCATCACCCCATGAAAATCAACAACCACAATCTCAAATAAGAAATAACCAAAATATTGTAAAGTTTACCTGCAAATGTATTTTCTATAAAAGATGCACAAAGTTAACATCGCTCAACAATGCTTTCTTTGTGCTACAAAATCATTAAGGGAATTTTAACCCGATCCATTGCTGTATGGTTCAGATCAGCCTCCTCCTGCCTCAACACCAGACCATGGGGAACGGATGCAAAATGGAGCAGAAAGGATGAGAGGTCAGGTACAGCTCTCAATTTAGGAGACGCATGACATGAGGGCCAAAAGAAGAGCTAGAAAAATAATCATGGATTCCAGGACTTCCCTTCAGGTAACTAATATCGCTCCATCAGAACCATTACCACATGACATATGACCATTTTTATAATGCTGGTCAATATTATTAACAGGCTTCAATAAACAATAAGCAAAATTTACCTGACGTTAGTATATTGTGCTGTTTTTGTATAGCGAGTGATTCTGATTCTTATATAAAGATGGCTGCAAATTGATGCCAAAATTCAGTGCAAATGAAAATTTTTTACCTTTTTCAGCATATATCTTCTTCTCTTGAGGATCTCCAGCCAGGTCATGAGCATCAGCATAGGCTCTGGTTAACCTCCACAGGTACTGAGATTTCCGATCATACTGATTTAGAAAACAACTTTAGTTGGTTTCTCATCGACAACTACAGTATATCACATGCTTCAACTCATATTTAGCCTTGTAGTTTTAATTTAAGTCCTTGAACTACAGATAGTCGTATTGTAAGTGATCAACAATGAGTCCTATGGATGCAAAGCAAATGAAAAAACAACAGTGCAGCATTATTGTCCTGGATGGCTAAAACTGGGAACCTGGATTCCAGTTCGTCAGACTCAGTTTCAAAACAAAATTTAAACTTGAAGGAAAATCTGTTTTTAACACCACTGTAAAACTGAAGGCTCTGAAGCAGTAGTATTTCTTTTCCCAAAGTCCTCAGACCTTTGGGAAATATTCAGGACAAATACCATTCCTCCTAACAATGCTGAACACAACCACAGAAATTATGACACATTTGTCACAAAGAACAAACTTACAGTAGAGTAGAGTTAGTACTAACTTTTGAACATGACTAAATATGGAATTAATGTTTTTTAGTATAATAAAATAAAAGTTACCTAAATAAAGCAAGTAAGCAACTGATACTCAATTACACTCACCACACAAGCACAGTATCTTGCTTAATAGAAACAAATTATTTACTAAGTTTAATTTTATATAAAAGTTTAATTTGGGTCAGAACTTGGATCAAAAAGAATGGGTCATAATTTCATAGGAAACTATGAACTATTAGTAATCTAATAGTCATAGCCTTGTGTATTAAGTTGGTTAGCAGTCCCCTAAATTCCTTTTATAATAGAATTTGGAATAGGTGGCTCAGGTTGTGGGCCAAAAACGTGTATTTCCCAGTACTAGTCATAAACAGAAGCTGTGTCATAAAAAGCATTTAAGCTTTTTTTCCAGTTCAGCTTTGGGGCATTGTCCTTTTAAATCATGGCCATGCTTAACGACATACATGGCATCCTTACCTGACCAGACTGGTGCTTTCATAAAGGTGAGGGGAAAGTGCATCCAAGTCTCAGAAAAGAATTTACACTTGAGGCTAATTATTTGGTCTTGGGAGCTTATGTAAAAATAGATAAGAGTTGTTGAAATCTACCTCTTCTTTCATCTCTAGCAGAGTGGACAAGCCTTCTTTCTTTTCAGCTCCGCTACATGCATGCAGCCCATCTGCTTTCTGTAAAAGAACTGTGAGCTTATCCAGCGGCTCTACGACTTTGCGATCTTCTTCATTCTCATCCTCCTCTTCTGTGTCTGTCAGTGCTGTGATATACCTAAAATCACAAGTAATACAAAAACATAAAAATAATATTAATAAAAGAATGTAAAGTACTGTGGAAGATCAACAGATGGCTGACAAATGACCTTTCACATTATGCGCTTAATGCTGGAAAGAGGTAGCTTTAAGGCCAAATGCCAAACATAAGCATTCCTTGAGCAACCTTTAATTTCCTTTGTGGGAAGTGAAGTATGAACATAAAGATTTGTACTTTTGAACAAGTGTCAACAGAGAGCAATCTGAACATTGATGTTTTCCTCAGTGTCACTCCCAATGTACTTTGCAATTAATGTTTATATTTCTGTGCGGTAATGCCTGACAGTCAGGCACGTTTCTAGCTTTCACTATAATCAACTTTTATAGACTTGCAATCATAAGAAAATAAACATGATGACTAACTTAATTTTGTTCAGCAAAAAATATGCTGCATGAGCCAACATGGAGCAACCCAGAGTGTGTGAGTTGTCTTTACTGTTAAATAAATCTCTAGCTTGTTCTGCCTAATGTGATTTCTCTCCACAACTACCAAAAAAAAGGGAACTCCATTTTAATGAAAATCAAGGTAGAAGAAATAAAAATTTAATCTTGAAAGTGTTGTTATACAAGATCAGATAGATTTGGACAGAAACTGATTAGCACTCAAAGTTTAGATGAAAACAGCCACAAGGTTTGTTTAAAGAGAACAGTGTGTTGGTTAATAGTTTATAGCAGACACCCTGACATGTTACGACTGAACTGATATCTAAAGGCTAAATATCTAAAGCAAAAAAAAAAAAAAAAACAATCATATGACGTGTTTATTAGTCATTTAAAGTCATGCAAAGCCCGTGTTAACTCTAACAGTCTGCAAAAAGGCCCCTCGAGTTCCTGAGTGCACCTTCACCTCACATCAGTAAAAAGAAAGGTAAAAAAACAGCAGTAATAACAGACTCGCGGAGCAATGAAAGACTTGAAGGGAGGGAAATTAAAAACATAAAAGAGAGCCATTAAACTTTGGCAGGAGCAATGTACGTTATCTTTGGTTCTGATGAGATGTGTTAGGGTGGGACATGCAAACAGAAGTACCTCCAGGTATATATACTGTACACAACATACAAGTTGAAACTTTGGTGCCTCATCGTTAAGCATGGCCATGATTTAAAAGGACAATGCCCCAAAGCTGAAATGGAAAAAAAGCTTAAATGCTTTTTATGACACAGCTTCTGTTTATGACTAGTACTGGGAAATACACGTTTTTGGCCCACAAGCTGAGCCACCTATTCCAAATTCTATTATAAAAGGAATTTAGGGGACTGCTAACCAACTTAATTCACAAGGCTATGACTATGAGATTACTAATAGTTCTGTGGTTCTGCCTGTCCCAAAAAAAGTTACATGCTTTAAGATTTTGGGCTTTAGCTTTGATTATATCACACAATGCCGTGGCCAATTCATGTGTGAAAATGATTTCTCATGCCCCTAGAACCATTTTTTCACAATTTGAGGTCTGGAATATGCCCGTGCCATCAAGGAAGAAGAAATCCATAGATGTGATACCCTGGTCATTCAGTACATTCAGGTTGTCAGCTGACTTCATTCAATTGCCACATAAGGTTGCCTAGTCTAGACCTGACCGACTGAAGCAACGCCAGATCATAATACTGCCTTGTACACTGGCCACTATGCATGATAGGTGCATCACTTCATGTGCCTCCATTCTTGATTTTTATGAAAATTAAAGCTGGAGGAAATCAAAATTCAATCTTGACAAAGTGTTGTTATACCAGGTCAGACAGATTTGGGCAGAAACTGATTAGCGTTTAAAGTTTAGATCCAAACAGTCACAAGATTTGTTTAAAGAACACTTGACAAAGTGTCACTTCATACACTTCCCTTCTTACTCTGATGCGCCCATCACTCTGTAATAGGGTAAATTTGGACTCATTATTTTGAACCACACCTTTTTCCGTTACTTTAAAATTCAATCTTTTAAAGGAAGCCTTTTTAGCCTCACTAACAACTAGATTTCCTGTTGAGTTCTCATCATATTGTTTGTCTGGAAATGCTCTTACTCTCACTAGTAAACAAAGCTGTGATGTCTACAGATCTTTAATCACGATCACACATTTTTTATGATCACATTCCTTCCACAAAGTTCATAGTTAATCACAATCCTTTAAGGTTTTAATAACACTTTGGACACAACTCTGGAGACTTCACATAGTATCACACGAACAAGAGTACAGGTTTAATCAAACAGTGCTGATCTCTGTTACACACACCGCAAAAAGTGTCTGCAAGAGAGGTAACCCCCTCCCCATTTTACAGTTCCTGATATATTCTAATGGAGCAGGTCATAGTGACATAAAACACATAATGTTTAAGAAAACAACATAGCTGTTCCCTCGGGTGATGATAAGCAGGCGAGTGACTGCTGGCGCGGAGTCTCTGTCGACGTGGATAGATCAAGGCCTTTACTCCCTGTACATCTTGTCCTAAACTTGCACGCACGCATTTTCCAAATCTGCAACTCTAACTGACCCATAATTATGTAGACTTTTAGTAAACCACACAGTTGATTCAAATTTTTCCACCACAGTCCTTAACCCAATTCCATTAATTTCTGCAATCTCCCAAGTTGTTTTCTTTGCTTCTAAGGCTGAAATCCAATATTCTGCAAAAGGCTGCCAGGATTTTACCCAGTCTTTCTTACTGAGAACATTTATAGCTAGTTTCTTGGTATTGCTTCACTGATACCTGGGATGTAAACTTCTATAATTTACTACATGTTCATAAATAAGGAACTGGATTGATCAATAGTTAACATTGTGCTGCAGCAGAGTGTATATGAATTCTGAATGGAGGTATACTTTACCCACACTTAGCATGTATCTGAACTGCCTCCAAGGGTTCCAGTTTTCAAAGCAGGGTTCGGGAAATGACCATGAAAAGGCCCTGTTGTGCTTTGAATTTATTTATTTATTCAAACCTCCACCACTTGACTCACTCATCAGCAAAGCCTGTTTGGCTTTCTTTGTCCTTGATACTGTTGCTTGTTCTCCCAAATTCCAAGAAATCACCACATTCCTGCTCCGCATCCCATGATACGCTACACAAGCCAGCCAAAAAAAGGTTCAACAGAGCACAAATGTCAAATAACCATCAGTGCACTGATAACATAAATCAAACAAAACCTTTCCTCTCTTTATCCGAGGCTACCATATTTAACTTGAAATGAATGAATGTTTCTATTAAAATCCCATAATTAACCATAATTAGTAGGGTAAAATGTCTGTAGAAGTGCAGAAGATTTATCAATGACAATGCAATGTCACATTTCCGCGTAATCCTTAAAAGGAGGCAAAAGCAAGTGTCATTAGAGAGGGTCCTTGTTAAAGAAGTTTTCCCGACAGAGCAGTGTTTCCGCTAGTGTGTGTGAAAGTCATCCTACACAGTAGCCCCCCTCCTCCACTCCTCTTTTGTCTTACTTCAGTCATGATTCTTTTCAAAGGTAAAGTGCAGTTTATTTTGTTATATTTTTACTTATATTTTGTATTTATTATTTTTATATGAATATTTTGGGGGAAATTGACTTTAATATAAGAGTGATTTGATATACAAGCATGCTTCTGGAACGAATTATGCATGCAATCTCAGGTTTGCCTTATGTCCAAATATTCTATGTGATGATCATGTATATTGAGGAAAAAATATTAAGAGTGTATAGTTAAATAAATGTTTGGATTATATATATATATATATATATATATATATATATATATATCATATTTTGTTTTACTTACAGTTAGTTACCTGGTTAGTGACCACTACAATAAATAAATAAATGTATCAAACCCCTAGGCAAAAGATCCCCAGGTCAAAACAAAGACTGAATTTATTGCAATTTAGCTTTTACTGCTTTTATATCACATTGACATATGGAGCCCTTTTCATTTTCAAGAATATTTGCATGTTTCTAAGACGTGTGTACATTTTACACCACCTAAAGCAAGTTCTAAACTACTAACAACTTGAACCAAGGCATACTCCATGTTTAAGTATGCATGGCACTGACATTCCCTCAGGAAACAGTCATTCAAAGGGAGAAATTGTCAAGTGAAATGTCTTTAAAACAACTGTGGAGCCGTTGCCATCCCAACGGTTCCTGGACCTGCATGAATTCAGGTGATTTCATTCACAGCAACTCCCTGGAGTATGGTTCAATGTGCTTGGATAAATAGAAACAGTCTCTGGGCACTGGAGCATTGCTGGCGCTTCAGAATTCATTCAAGTTAGTTTAAAAAAAAAATTAAAAAAAAATTACCAGTAAGCCACACATTTGTTAACTCTGGGCGGGGGGTAGGGGGTGGGGGGGGGGGTGGGGGTGGGAACACCAGTCCCCATCTCATCAATTCTTCCTACACTTCTTATTATTTACCTTGGTGCCTCTGGTATGATCATCATCAAACCTGGTACTGCATTTTCATTTGGTAGACGTCCTTATCCACAGTTTTTAAAATCAGATTATACATCTGAGCAGTTGAGAGTTAGGGGTCTTGCTTAAGGGCCCAATAGTGGCAACAGGATGGTGCTGTTGTTTGAACCTGGGCCACGTTGCCTGAGTCAGACATCAACAATGGCAATGAACAACAAGCAACAACTGGCCTGCTCCTTTTTTACTCCCACCTCCAACAAACTTTGTTCCGCTTCTCTTCGTCAAGCTCTGTGTTTTCACGTCTGTCACTCTCCCAGCGTGTTAAGAGACAATGCACAGGGATCAATAACTCAGAAATTATGCAATGTTTCATCTGAATATTTTTTTAAATAAAGAAGCCTCTGACACTGATGAAAGAAAACAAGAAGGCCTCTTTTAAACTGAGAACCTGCCAAAACAAACACGCCATTTCCTGTCCAATAGGAGTTTCCTTTTGTTCCATCTTCTTGACTACGAGGGTCAACCATGATTTCCTATAAATGCCCTCATGCTGAAAAAATGAGTGAAGTAAGCAAAAAAAAAGAGTGACGGTTGCTATCAGTTATCTTTCGTCTAACACATTCACTCCACCGCTCTTTCAAGTGCAGCAGATTAGATTCCCTTGTAATGACAGGTACAATAAAAGCAAACAAACGATATAGATATGTGGTGGGTGGCCAAGTTAAAAAGGGATTACTTAATGGAAGCATAACGTACAGATGTGAAAAGGAAGCAGAGTACATCAGCATAAACAATGACGACAGGGATAGATGAATGAGTCTAAACTTGGCAAACAGTTGTCTCCTGAACTCATGTATCATCCTGTCAGTTGCGGGGTCAACAAAACATAGTTCCAACCGAAAGGATTAGTCCTATTTAAAACAAAAGTTCCATCATACAGGAGTCACCCTTAATTATGAAAAATGCGTGATACTGACAGGATAATCAGACTCAGAATTTAATTTCTGAATAATTTTGACGGTCATTGCTTAGAAGTTTCAATTATCTTTCCACATTAGTACTGCAATCAACATACACCCACTGTCCACTTTATTAGTAACATCTGGATACCTGAAATGTTCATGCAGTTACGCCACCCGCCCATCATGGAGCAGCAATGCAATACAAATAGTCATGCAGACACAGTTCAAAAGATTCACTTACTGTTCGCATCAAACATCAGAATGAAGAAAATGTGTAATCGCTGTGACTCTGAACATGATCTAAATACTGGTCTGAGTATTTCATAAAATTCTGATCTTCTGGAATTTAATACAACAAACAAGTTTACACAGAATTGTGTGGAAAAAACAAAAAAACATGTAGAAAGCACCAGTTTTGTAGTTGGAAGCACCTTGTTGATGAGAGTGGTCAAAAGAAAATGGTCAAATGTGTTCAAGCTGCCACAATGGCTGTAGTAACCATTGATTACACCTGTGCGGAGGAGAACAGCATCTCAGCAAGGACAGAACATCGAACTTTGAGACCACAACAGGTTTCACTTCTGCCAGCTAAGAACAGGAAGTCATGAGACAGACTCACAAACTTAAAACACTTGGTCATTTTCCCTAACCTTCAACTGTCCAGTTGAAGGCTAGAAAAATAAGCCTTCAACTTCAGGTGCATGAGGATTGAGAAATTTCTTTTTTATTAGTTTAGTTGCCACATGTATGGCTGCATGAATGTACAGGTGTTTCTAATAAAATAAACGGTGAGTGTATATACACCACAAATACTATAACTCACAGTATTTTATTAACTGAAGTCTTTTTTTAAAACTGTGCCCAGAATGATTTAACAAGTCTGGGCCTACATAAACAATATTCCTAAATCAACAGCTCTTAAGGATAAATTGCTCAAATGCGCTAGTTAAAATGTCCGTAAGCAACAAAAGACAGCTATGACGTATGTGCTCGGCACAGTCAAAGGGATTACAAGTTAGTACATGATGTGGTAAATATAAGACTCTGACAGCTTGTCAGCCCCCTGCAGTAATTAACTGGTCTGCACGCTCACAAGGGGAAGGAAGATCAGCAGTAAACAATCAACCCTGTGGAGCAATAAAAATATTTCTCATATTGAGCTGAGAAAGGGGCATCCTCCGGTTCTGAAAAATAAACCCAAGGTGAACATGCCATAGCGTGTAGTTCCTCGAATGACTGGCTCCAAAAGTGAGTCTGGCTCAAAAAGTGACTCAATCCCCATAAAACCTCATGTTAAAATGTCCAACTTTAAAATAGAAACAGACATTTGCAGCCTGGTACAAAATAGCTAAATTTCCCAATCAAGACAACGGTACATTTAATCAATTAAAAGTATATTAATCCATAAAATTATACATACTGTAACTGGGGGGGGTGACCGATTCAAGTGACAGCTAGCCAGCTAACTGGACTAGTTGTAGTTTAACTTACTACAAGAAATGTAGGAGTTGACGGTTCGACATGTAGGGTATGACTCCACACTTTTGCCCATTTATGGATTAACCGCGACTTAGGTAGAGTCAGCTCCTGCCAAGATGGTGACGACCAGAGCTTCCACAAATGAGCTTCAAAAATTCTTTTCAGGAAACCTATAGGTGGCGTCACTATATAGACCTGAGCCACAACTGCACTGCGATTGTATGTGCACACCCACCATTAATCAATTCCTATTTTCTAATAATAAAATAAGCAATAAACCATGATGGACCATGCTGAGAGATGGAAAAATGGGAAATTGGATATTGGCCAATAATAGCACATCTGAAAGTGTTTTACTACTTTTTGTGCCATAGCAATTGGCTAACTAACATTTATTTATTTATTTGTTTGTTTGTTTGTTTATTTATTTGCACAGAGTTCTGACCTGAACCCTATAGAACACCTTTGGGATGATTTAGAGCAGACACTGCGAGCCAGACTGTCAAAAATACCCATGTGTGTGTGTGTGTGTGTGTGTGTGTGTACATATATATATACACACACACACACACACACACACATTTATATACAGATAAGATTTCTGACCAATAAAAACAAAGCATCCAACAGCACTGTATATGTGGAAGCAAACACAAAAATAATTGTTATTTAAAAGTATTCCTGCACATGGCCAAACAACAAATGGAATTTGCACAGACTTTACAAACACATTCCTACACATAAATTGTTGAAACAGACAGCAGGAGCAAATGCAAAAACCTTTCCAACTGCATGAAACAACAATCCATTATTGGTGTTTAAAAAGCTAATCCTTAAAACAAAACAGGAATAAGAGTGAATAATCATGGGATGTGCTTTATATAGAAAAAGCAAACAGCAGAACTTGAAGGCAGTTACTGAGACTGGATCAAGCTTGCAGACGATTTTAAAATCTAATCCACTTTTTTGTCAGTACAGGTATTTGTCAACACAGGTATGTTACTGTAAAAGCCTGATATGTACCAAAAACTTTCATCCAAAACAACCAACCCTTTTTTGTAGAGCAACAATACACTCACTGGTCAGTTTATTCCACCCTTGCAATTATCCAATTAGCCAATAATCTGTACAATGTACAAAATTATGTAAATATGTCAAAAGCTTTGGTCAGTGTTTACATCAAACTTCAGAATGGGGGAAATGTGCGCTTAATGACTGTAATGGTCGCAGACAGGCTTCTTTTATCCATTTTAGATAACTTTAGAGTGCAAAAAGTAGAAAGTACAAAGAACGTCCATATAAATTGCAGTTCTTCAGGTAGACATGTTTTGTTCATCCAAGAGGTCAAAGGAGAATGGCCAATCTAGTTCAAACTAACAAGAAGTCTACAGTAAATCAAATAAACACTATTTACAACCATGATGAGCAGAAATGCATCTTGAAATTATTTTAATTTTGAGGTAGATCGAGTGAAGTAAAAGACAACATCAGGTTCCACTCCTGTCAGCGAAGAACAGATGATTTTGGTGGGTACTGGAAAATTGACCATTGGCAAAATATCAGTTAAGTTTTCAGAGCCTGTGTGGAATTAATCCAGAGATTCCTATTCAGTTTCTGATATACACACACCAGCCCATCCAGTACCAACATTACATGAGCCCTAACAATATGATGTTTGATGTGAACATTAACTGACTTGATTTTATGCACTGTTGGTGCCACATGAGGGTGGTCAGCAAATGTATCTCTGCTGAATGATGTTTAGATTCTCTGAAAAATTACTGCAGATTTCACAGTATTTCCAGAGTAGTGCAACACTGTTTTTGCTTGCAAGTGGTGCAACCTAAGAAGTCTTAACCGGGATCAGTTGTGATAGGGATTCCTGGAAAGGCCTGAAAGACTGAGAAAGCTGTGGAAATGGATGTCGGGATTAAGAGGGTGGATGCAGCTGGGCTGGGTCTCTGCCAGCAACGAGGCCTCTGGGAGAGGAATTTCTTAATCTTCCTTAATGCCACAGAGAGCAAAACATATCTTTAATTAAAGTGGCTGCTAGACACACGTCTGACTTCGGTGCTGTTGCTGCTTCATAACGACACAGTAAAGGAAATATAGGTTTTCATTAAATTCAAGGGGAGACATCATTCACTTCTAGGTGCTCATGCTTGGCAAAGGATCTTGATTTGTCGCCCTCTGCTGGGGAGAAAAAGATGTCTGGAATTTCCTAATTGCGTCTGAATTGGGTTTGTAGACCTAAAAATGTAATTTTGCTGCACCCATTATACGTTATATCATCTATAAAGTGAACCCATACCTTGCAAGTCTGCCATCCAAAGCATGTCTTTGTTTTCACCATGCTTGACCGACGTGCTTCTATGTTTTGGCCCTTCCATCACTTTGGTAGAGGTTAATGTTTTGGGGGTTTTTCTTTGTGAATTACTGCAAAGTCTTAACTGAACAGTAGACTGTAATACCCCTGCCCTGTGCTTGTTCCTGATGTCCCTGACTGTTCTTTTTGGGTTATTCTCAGCAGATCTGCCATCAGCTGCTGCTGCCATCCATCTAGACATAAATATCAGGAAACAGAAGCTGAAATTCTATGTTTGATTTGTTTGATCTCACACCTTAATGTCTTTAGTGTATAGGCAAAACAATTTAGCCATCAGATTCCAATACTTTCAGAGGAAACTGTATGAACACAGTGAAAAACAAGTATATATAATGCCTTCACTAAACAACTCCTTGTACTTATGATTCTCATTATTACATACCATGCTTAATATACACACGTACGATAAGAGTCAAAGTTAAGCCAAGCAACAAAATTGGTGGGGCTTTAGCATTTTATAATCACTCTCTGAGGAAACAACTTCCCCACCTAAAACCTATAAAGTTTCAGTGTTTAAAAGAGCAAATGAGGAAACAGAAGATGTGAGGAGGAGAAGTCAAATCAGGTGAAGCCTCAACAAGCTCCTGCAATGTTCTCATTGCTGAGTATGGCGCCAAAATATCCTGCCTCTTTTATCTCTCTGGAACACACCCACACCCAAATACACAAACACAACACACACACAAACACACACTCATCCTTTTCAAAGTGTTGGAACATTCCAAGTTCAAGCAGTCATCATGCTACACACCTGTACTTCTTTCATTACTTCACACGGTGCTCTCAAAACTCCTTTCAGAACCTGTGTACAGATACATCTGACTAGATGATCATATCTCTATAGGTGAAACATCTGCGGTGTCTTCTACATTAGAGTCTACCTGTTTATAGTTGGCCTAACAAGGAGCCAAAAGAACAGTTTTCAACACTATGGTTTGCAGAATTGTATCTCCTGATATTTTGAGATACATTTTAGAATGTGATTGTTTATTCTGAAACAGCCAGCATGACGGCATGTTGAAGGGCTTGACTGATTTAAACTCCCCATTTTAAACCCTTCAATCAAGGTCTTGTTGGAAAAGTTAATACTGTAGATGCTTGAATAGGTTAATTCAAATGGCAGCAACGACCCATGTTTACTCCTACTGGGGCAGGACGCAGACACTCCTGAGAGATTTTATCGGCTGTACTGGATCTTCAATTTAAAAAAAAATCTTGGAATGGATTACAAAAAAAACAAACAAAGAGTATACTGGACATACTGGTGTATTGGTGTCCATAACACTAAGTGACAAAATCTATTTTGACTTTATGGCCAAGAATGACATGACACGGCACACAATGGAAAAACCAAGGTGTCTAAATAAAACTTTTTGCAAAATGGCTATGGAGTTTAGAAAGCTAAACTTCTAGCTACAGTATTTTAAATTTAATGTGCAATGATTTTAAGCAGTGAGGAAGCTGTACTCAGCACTCTTAAATATTCATGGCCCAGTAGTTAAGGCCTTGCGTTTTGAAGGTTATGAGCAAGTTGCCACTGTTGGGTCCTTGAATAAGGTCGTTACCCTTCATCTGCTCAACTCATCTGTATTTCACATTGGATAAAAAGAATCTACCAAAAGAATTATTCTCTAAAACAACTCTGACAGTTGTGATCTCAAAAAAAAAAATGTTTGGAAAATTTTTCAAGTATGTTCTGCAACATACTTGAAAGCTAACAAGGAAAAGATAGTATAATAGGATATACCAGGACATGTGATAAAATGTCTGGGGAATAAAGGTGTAAAACTGATTGCCATTTACAGAAGACTTCAAGCACAGTACTTCGATTAGACTCCTAGCTGCAGTAAAAAATTCTGGATTTAAAGAAGGCCGTACGACCGTGAATGGCAATCCCAGTCGAGGTGGCTCAGAACCCACTGCAGTCGTTCTTGAGAACATTCAGCGAGTGGAACGCCTGAACCTTGAAAATCAAAGGACAACTTCTGGTTTTTGCATGACAATGCACAACCTTACTGTATACTGCCCTCCACACCATTTGCACATCACAGGAACTCCCCAGCATAGTCCTGAAGTTGTTGCAATCCATTTCCACATGTTTGGGGCATTAAAGTAGTTCGTGGGAGGCTGGTGTTTTAGACATGAAGCAGGTAGACCGATCTTGGCTCTAGCATACTGAGAAAACTTTCTACCTTGGAAATAAAGGTAGCTTTTACTCTAATAACTTTGTTCTGTAATTCGGTGCAATCAGAAGTCCCAGTTTATTTTTTATTTTATTGTCATTCTTTTGAGAAATCGGTTCTCTGGTTTATTTCATTGCAGATTTATTTCTGGTCAAGTGATGGGAATCTTTCTGGCACACATACAAATGTCATAAATAAGTATCCACATACTTCATTTTGGCAAATACTTCAATAATTTGATTGATTTAAACGAGTCCCTGTCATTTCTGAATGAACTAGAATACTGTCATTAATATACATTGATATTTCATACACTTATGCTCAATAACAAGACATAGGGTTTCAGTTTTTTCCAAGGTTTTTAAAATGTTCTAGGAAATTCACGTGAATAAATTATCATAATCTTTCATTGGACATGGTGAAGCAATGCACAAGATACAAAAGCAGTGTGTGGTCTACTTCAAAGCATAATGGCTACGGGTCAACGTAAGGGATAAAAGGGATTTTTTAATGTACTGTAAATAGAGCCCTGGTTTAAGAACCATCACACACACTTGATCTTTCAGGTTCATAAACCATTTTTCCACCTAAAGCAAAATATGAAGAAATGTTACACATAAATGCATGATCAAATAATACACCGTTCTCGTAAAATTTTACATTTCAAGATTGGCACATTAAAAGATCTGTTGTTTATGTTATTTTGTTCTGACATGCGATCAGGAAATTAGATGTGAGGTTGTATGAGGCTGACTGTTCCTGCAGTACGAGATTATGCCAAGCACACACACACACAAACACACACACACCTCAGGCATTTTTACATACCTACTATTTGGTGTGTGTGTGTGTGTGTTTGTGTGTGTGCATGAGAGCACAGAAGATGAAAGTGCAGATGAGTTGAAAATGAGAGAAACGTTTAATGTAAACAGTGCTGTGATTCACAGACAGAAGAGGGGAAGATTCAGGCAATTCAGCACTTGTCCACAAGTTTCCTTACCTTCATGGAACATTAGTCAAAGGAACAGCCATTGTCAATATCCACCGTTAAAGTCCCAACACCATTAAAGTGAAATAAATCTAACTAATTTTAAATGTTCATCGTGCCCTGGTATTATTAATATCTATATGCACAGTCGAAGCCGGATGGTTTCATACATCTTAGCCAAATAAATTTAATCCCAGTGAACGTTCTCTGTGAAATGTCAGAATAATAGTAAAGAAAAAGATTATTTCAGCTTTTATTTCTACATTACATTTCAAGTGGGTTAGAAGTTCATACATGCTTAGTTGGTATTTGATAGTATTGCTTTTAAATTGTTTAACTTGGGTCAAAGTTTTCAGGTAGCCTTATAAAAGTTGCTGGAATTTTCGCCTGTTCCTTATGACAGAACTGGTGTAACCGAGTCAGGTTTGCAGCCCTCCTTGCTCACAGTCCTCTCCTGGAAGTATAACTTTAAAAGTGTGCTTTAACTTTAGAAGGGTCATTGTCCTTTGGAATCTGGCTGATGTCTTCAATATAACCACATACTCTACCTGCCTCATGATGCCATGTACATTGCAAAGTCCACCAGTTTACAATGTTTCAGTTTACCAGGTCAGGATGGTGTTCTTCAGCTTGCAAGCCTCCCCCCTTTTCACTCCAGACAATGATGGATATTATGGCAAAACACCTAATTTATTTTTATACATCAGACCATATGAATGTGAATGTGCAGCTGCTGCTAGTCTCTTGTTGTCCTTTGCTACTAGTCTCTGCTGCTCTATTCTTTTGTACCCGTTTCCTTCAAAAAATTCGCACTTGGGAGCCTTTGCTGCTCCCAAGTGTTCTTCACAGGGTCCTTTGCTGTTGTTTTAGGATTGATTTCATTTAAAGTTGCTCTTCTTCATTACGTGGTATGATGGCTGTGTGGTATCACGGTGTCTATACTAGAGTAATATTGTTTGTACAGATAGACGTGGTACTTTTAGGTATTTGGAAAATGCTCCCAAGGATGAACCAGATTTGCGGAAGTTTTTGTTCTTTTACTTAGGTCTTGGATGATTTAAAGGCACAGCTGTTTAAAAGCACAGTCAAACTGAATTTATTTAAACCTAAATTATAAGTGAAATAATCTATCTGTAAACAATTGCTGAAAAAAAATGACTTGAGTCATGCATAAAGTAGACGTCCTAACCAGGTTGCCAAACACATAGTTTGTTAACAAGAAATGTCTGGAGTGATTTAAAAAAATCTGAACTTTAAACTGAAAATTTAAACTTCCGAATTCAAACATACTGTAGGTGTGCATAATACACTTATTCACACTCACTGGAGCTACGCACTCACCCTCCTTCACTTTCTGCTTCTTCTGAGCTCTGCCCCTCTCCTCTGGCTGCTCCGCTGCTTCTCTTCCTCCTTGTGGGTGTAGTTCTATTCAGTGGACTTGCCTTGCGACTTCGCCCAGTTAACTCATCTCTGATGTGGTCTTGCAGGTGTGGAAGAGCATTCTTTAAGGCCTTCACCTCCTCTTTTAGCTCTGATACACACTGAATCAGCGCCCCGAGCCGATCCAGGACCTCAGTCTGGCCTGCTTGCAGCACCATATCACCTCCAAGCTGATGTGCGCTTCTGCTGTTTGACAGGTAATAGGTACTTGTCCCTGCCACCCTCATCGTGGCTCTCCGGCTCTGGTACCAAAAAGCAGCCAAACCGATCCCTGCAGCACCACCCAGAACTCCCAGAGCCAGGAGCTTGCCATCCTGAGCCATCCTGCAGATATGAACAGATATAGTTGCTGTAGCAGTGCAACTTTAATATCCAAACTACAAATACATTTTTTCTTTAGTTTCAAACCCCAAAGGAGTAATTTTGCATTTAAAACTTCCAACAATGCTTAGGTACAAGGTTTTATGAGTAGACCTGCCAAACATGTAAAGAGGCTATTCATTGCATGCTGACCTTCCTTTTTGCAATCTAGCTACTTAGACAACAACAAAACTCTTAAGTTTTTTCCTTTTTCTTACTGCATTTGTGGATAAGTCTTTCCCAGAATGTTCAGTCAAATATATCGGTTTATAGTAAAGGTATTGTACATTTTCAAGATTTACATGATTGTAATAACCACAAAAACCTGACAGTGTACCACTGTTTAGCTATAAGAATTGTTTTGTAATAAATATCTGGATGAAGAAACAAGGGAGGTAGAAATTCATCATCCACCTGTCAGCACAAGTAAAAGTATACAAAAGCTACACATCAGAACTGCTGAAACTACACTGCATGCTATAATGGCAAGTTGAAAGCAACTGGGAAAACCCCTATCGCCTTCATGGCACAAGCTATCATTTATCGTCAGTGTAAAATGGTCAGGGCTGCCAGGAAGCCCTCATGTGTGTGTTTCCTTCTGGCACTCCCTTTTAGTTATGCTGTCATAGTCGGTCTCCCAGAGTCCCTACTTGCACTCTGCACTAAATATACATTCACCCTATACATACACCTTACTTAAATGTTCTCTCTCTGTCTGTCGAGCTACATATGTCGTTCCTGAGCTCAAAGGGATCCAGACTCGATCTGCCATCCAGAATATTCTGATTCATGAAACATTAAGCAGCCAATAACCAAAGTGGACTCCATATTAACTTAAACACCTCTCCTGTTATACTGAACTTCCACCCCATTAACACACAGTACGAATGCAAATCAATCCCTTATATCTGAGATCACACAAATGAGGATGTGTTCCTTGTTGACTTTGGATCCTCTCAAGGTGTCTTCCTATTGCCCTCTCAGGGAGTTTTTCCTTGCCACCATCAACCCTCGGTACATATTTCCTCACACTTTACAAACTCATTTCCATTTTTTTCTGATTCTGTAAAGCTGCTTCGTGACAAAGACCATTATTAAATCAGAATCAGAATCAGAAAGAGTTTTATTGCCAAGTACGCTTGCACGTACAAGGAATTTGTTTTAGCGACAGAGCTTCCAGCACAAAAAATACAAATGACAAGACAAAACAGCACGACAAAAAATAAAATAAAATAAATGGTTGACATCAAATGGAGTAGGGTGTGCGATACTTTTAAATAAGTTACATAAATATCTGAAATCTGTGGTATT
>JAQQZS010000038.1:9133066-9148520 GCA_030068045.1 Platyallabes tihoni
CGTGACGATTCCAGCGTGGCTTTCCGCTGCTGTAGCCGGGTCAGCTGAACCTGTAGCTCGCGGATCAGCTTCTCCACGGCCTCCAGCTCCAAATCCGCCGGGTGCAGCTCCAAACCCTTCCAAATCCTTACAAACACAAGGAGATAATGAGAAAATCTGTACATCCAATCATGTAAATATGCATTACTGTCCGATCCATATTAAGATAGATGTGCCCTTGACTTTATTTGCAAGGAATTAAATTTAATTTAATTGCACACTCATAGCAGTGCATTTAAAAAGAAAAGTACAGTGCCATCTTTTGAATTTTGGAACAAAATTTTTTATGTGTTACCGTGAAGTGGGCAGAATGAAGGTGTGAGATCGCGTTTATTAAGCTGATTTTAGTTGCACAAAATCAGCAGATATTTAAAAATGTACAGCGCCATCTGTTGAATTTTTGAGATGAGCCAATGATTTTTTAAAGTAGATTTTTTATGATATAAAGGCGCTTTCTAATTAAAAAGTCTAATTAGCATATCTTCTCTTCCCGTAGGCCCACTGCGATAAATAGTTTTTACGTGATGCGTGCACAAACAAACAGACAAACAGACAGATGAAAATTCCAAAAACCATCTTGATGTGTTCTATTACTCATCTTACATCCCCCCCAAAATATTTTTTTCACAAATATCTTGTGATATCTCACTATATGCCAACTTTACAGTTTTATTATATATACAGTATATACATAGGAGGTGTTGGATTTTGTATTTGATCCATGTTGTTCATTTTGTGTCCTGATGTGCTTTATTTTCTGTTACTGTAATTTAAGTTTCAGAGCCCGCACTCATCAAATAAAAATGTACCACTTTTAGTCCACATGACAGTGTACAGTATTATGAAGTTTGAAGTTCTACTTATGTACAACATATGTGAGTATGCAAAACATCTTTTTTATGTTAGTGGATAGATATAATGCAGTTGACAGTGTAGTAAACATCAAAAAATCCCCAATCAGCTGACATTTATTAAACCTATCTCTTGGTCTGTGGAATGCTATTTACTGACCATACTGATAAGAAGAGGAGGATTTTCCGGATTCCCAAAAGGGAGTGACAGACAATGTCCCCTTGAGGGGTCTTTCTACAAATAAATAATTAAGCATACCCTGATAAAATCTACTGCGATACTTATTCATTCCATTGGAATTACAGTGGTGGAAATGGTAACACTTCATTTAACACACTCCTAAATTCTAGGTTTATAACTTTTATAATAAAGTAATGAAACACTTTGTCAAATTTTGGGTGACTTCCAGCTATTAAATCTATAGATACAGTATATAATAAGTAATTATTTTAAAATAAAAATAATAATAATGTTGTTTTTAATAGGGAATGGTCATGAGATAATATACTGTACAGTTGTAAAGCCACAAGCTCCTTCTGCCCTTGAATTTTTAGCTTGTGTTACTTGAGCCCATACTTTGTGGAAACATTGCACTTAATACATTGTGTCCAGTTAATTATTTGGTGGAAAGAAATGATTCACTTTGGGAATATTCACGTTCCTACGTCATGCTTAGGTTTGATCTAATAATATAATTCAACTTATTTTTCTCATGTCTCTCATTTATTTAAAAAAATGTAAAAAAAAATTATATATATTTCTAACATTCACCTAAATTCATAACTATAATATGTAAAAGCACACAATATTATAATGGGCATGTATCACAATTTGAACAGTCTTCCAAATGGTTAATTCCAGTAAAATGACTTAAAACACACAAATTAACTTCTCTAATTTGTGATGGAAACTCTTAGACACACATGCCTTTTTGAATCTCTTTATTAGGTGACCAGTGCTGTGTTTCTATATTAATCCCTTTCTGTATGCAGTCACTGTACTTGCTCAGTGGACTGTCTAATTAGAAATCTAATGTGAAGTCTAATCTAATCCAATTATAAATGTGTTAAAGCCAAGATGATATGAATCAGAAATATACAGGCTTCTATCCTGTTATTCATCTCAATTTAACCCTCTAGCAGTGAATCATTGGAATACAGCTGCTTTTCTTCTTAAAGAAACAGAGACATTGACTTTTACTGCCATAATGGAACTTTTCACATCTGCTACTGATTTCTTACATATCTCACATAAGCTATGGTTTCTGTGACTGCATTTAGGGTGAGGCTCCAGGTTAGACTCAAGGCTAAAATCTAACACTTCAGTATCACCGTCAGTACATGACCAATATTTTGTGGACACTTGAGAAGTACATCCATATTTGGGCCTTCCACAAACGGTTGCACATCTGTATAGAATGTATGGTGTTGTTTTTTTTGTTTTTTTTTGTAGCATTAAGTTAGTTAAGTTAAGCCTTTATTTGTCACATATACATTACTGCACAGTGAAATTCTTTCTTCGCATATCCCAGTGTAACTGTGGTCAGAGCGCAGGGTCAGCCATGATACAGCACCCCTGGAGAAGATAGGGTTAAGGGCCTTGCTCAAGGGCCCAACAATGGCAACCAGGTGGAGCTGGGTCTCAAACTGCCAAACTGCCGATCAGCAACTCATTGACTTAACTCTGTGAGCCACCACAACCCCTAAATTATAATTTCCCTTTACTGGAAACAGCATGATAAAAAAGTGTGGTTCATAAAAACTTGCTGTGCCAAGGTTGGTGGGGAAAAATAAATGTCCAAATATAACCTACAAGCAATATTTACATGTCCTGTGCATAAATATGATTGTTTATTGTACTAGACTCCAGCTTTTTTTTTTTGTTGCTTTTGTTCATAGGATAAGTATAAATTAGCTTGAGTTGCTCCCTTGGGTTGGCCTCATTGTGACTTTTTTTCTGTGGCTCTTCTGCCCTGTACCATTTTCACTCTGTAATAAGGGCCAAGTGTGCTGCCTGTTCTCAGCAAATAAATAGCTGTGTTCTACATCTGTTCTCCAGGGCAACTCTGATGTTGGTTCTCTGGGCCAACCGCAATCTGATTACAAGACAGAGGGGTCTGTGCAAGAGGTTACCAGAATTCTTCTAAGAAGTTTACTCCTTCCATAATTGGTCTTTTTCCTCTTGCCTAAGTACGTCAGATTCCATCAAGTACAGTAATAAGCAGAGCAATCATTCAATAATATATTCATGAAGAAAGGCTCCTCGCTGTCTTTACTTTGTCTTTTTTTATTATAACTAACCAAATGCAGCCTCATTTCTTTCACATCAAAGGAGTTCCAAAGTGTGCAGTCCATCGACCTGAGTTAATTTAGGTGCATTTCTTAAGTGCAACAGGAAAGCACTGCGCTCATGCCCGCTGTCAGCTGAAAATTTATTTGCGCATTAAGGGAGTGTGTTTCTGAGGAGCCTTGGTGAAAACCACAGCTGGCATTTTCAATGATTGAGTAAAAAGATTTTAAACTAGATTTATGAAAAGCATAAGAAGACATTTTCCTAAAAAAATATTAACTTAAAGAATTCATAATAAAAAAATATGGGAATGTTTCAGGGTCTATTAAGAGCAGTACACTTCATCATACAGTACGAACTAAAATCTACAGACAGTGGTGATATTATTTCTACTGACTGTCATACTTATCGAGCTGCCTCTTAGTAATACTCTATAAGTCTTGTCTCATCTCATCGCTTATACTGCTTTATCCTGTATACAGGGTCACGATGGGCCTGGAACCTATCCCAGGAGACCCAGGGTACGAAGCGCGGTACACCCTGGACAGGGTGCCAAATAATAGCAGAGTGCGCACATATACACACACCTATGGACTGCGGGAGAAAACTGGGATACCCAAAGGAAACCCACCAAGCACAGGGAGAACATGCAAACTCCATGCACACAGAGCCAAGGTGGGAATCAATCCCATAAGCCACCGTGCCACCACTGTGTACATAGGATTTTTAGGTGGGGGAAATTCTGATTTGCCAGTGACAGATAGAGTACCATACAGTATTCACTTTGCTGACTCAAGACAGAGAAAAAAAAAAGTGAAGAGCAGTGTACAGTATATGTAACATGATTATATTTTTCTCCAAACAGGTCACAGCTGGGTCAGTGGTTTAAATTGTGTGTGAAAAATGATTTCTTGTTAAGTAATAACTTTATACCTGTTTGTGCACAATGTATTCACATACTGAAGGAACATTGGGTTAAATTTTAGTAAAGTGTGATTTTATTTGTGTATGACCGGGACTTGATCTCAGCTAGTCCTGGTCTTGGATTTCACGATGTTGGTCTCGACTATGACACTAGAGTTAGCTTTTATGTATGGTTTCTGTCAAGTGACATGGATGGCTCATGCACTGTATCTGACATGTACAGATGTCATTTGACAAAACTAGTCCTAATTAAACAAAAACAGGGATTTTAAGAAATTTCCTAAACTTCTTCCACAACCAAATCAAAAAAGCACCGGCAAAAACATTACTGCTTTTCCATGGGACTAGTTTTACCACATGATAGCAAATAAATCCAACTCATCAGCATGTACCTAAAATACATCTGAATAACCTCAGAAAACACAGACAGGCACTTTGTATTTTAGTGCCTAATGAAATTCAGTGATCTGACTTCAGTACTGTAGGAGCCGTTAAGCAGATTTCAGGTTTCATCCTGGAAAGACAGGCTGCACAAAGTCCGGTTGTTCTCCCTGCTCTACGGAAAGGAAACTTTTTCGAAACTGGGAAAATCTAGTGCTTCCTTAGGCCACATTTAGAAAACATGACATTTTAACGAATGAAAACACTCAGTGTCAGCCCGAGGATGACAGAGACATTCCTGGCTCCGGTTCACAAGTTGAAACAGTATTTTATTGTATCATTTTTAAAATTTCACAGGCTGAATTGAAACTATACTAAATAGTTCAAGTACAAGCAGCAAACCAGAAAGGGCAGCATGTTTTCATCAGACAGTTCAATACTGTACTGTATACAGTAGAAGTGGAGAAGTTGTTCTGTTTGTGTAGCGGAAAACTGTAAACATATTTCTTGTGCCGTATAGTATGCGATTCAAAACCATGTGCTTTCCACATGCCTGCCTCAATGAGATCACTCTTTGCACATCCTCCCCCAAGTCCAAAACGCTTCTATTCAGAAAGCTGTTTAGATGTTACCAAACGACGCCTGTTTTACTTAATTAGTGGGTGGCTCGGCTTTAGCCCACCAGTCGGAATAACCGGCGCTAAAGAAACACAGTCATCCCATTAGCTGACTAAATGTGTTTCGGAGCTAAACGGATTATGAAGCATCTGTGTGAGGAGTCAGTTGAAGTCAAGAGGAGATTTATATGCTTCTTTTTTTATATAATTGTCAGATGCTGGCACTGCAAGCACAGCATTTTAAACAAACCTGCAACAACACGTCAGAAGCTACCTGATCTTAAACGACCACTTGCTTATACACACGCTGTGCCTCTGAGGCACATACACACATACTGGTTCTGGCACATAAGTAGACAGCGGCGTTTTCATCTCTCTCTCTCTCTCTTTCCTCTCTTCCCACTTCCTGACGAGCAGCGATAGTTGCCAAGGTAACCTGTAATAAGGGAAAAGTGATGAGGCTTCAGCAAACCTGGTGTGCGTTTGTACTGGGAGCTCTGAGGAAGAGAGATATTTACAGCACTCAGGAACTTTAAACATGCTTGTCCTTTAGGAAAAGCCACAGTAGAGGAGAGGCTGTTAAAAAAAAAAAAAAAAAACCTAATGCGATTCCCACAAGAGCAGCCCTGTGGTGTGCTGTCGTGCATGTTGTCTGAAGGGCAACTCAAGGAAAACAAATGTTTTCTGTTGTAATGAGAGCAGTAAGGCCCTGTTGTGCTCTATGTCATGTGTTCTCTCTGTGTGTGTGTGTAAGGGAAGAAGAAAGCATGAATGCAAGCATGGGAGGAAAAATTCCAAAACTCATTGATGTGTATCTGAATGTGTATTTTGGAAGGGAAACAATACGGGGAGAGAGAGAGAGACTGATTGATAGCAAGAAATTCATACTTCTAATAGCAAGGGAGTGCATGCTTTCTGCTAGATTTACACTGAGGATTTTACTGTATGTATCTAAATGCAAAAGGGTGAAGAGGAGAGAGAGCTACAGGAAAAGACAAAGGGAGGATTGAGACTAGACGGAGGGAGGGAAAGAAACGAGCAAGAGGATCATCATCTCTTAACAGGACCTTATCTACAGTACAGCCAGATCCACACTCTCTCTTCACACAGATTCTCGAGGATGGATGTAGCAATGATTCTATCAAGCTGAAAAAACCACAGAAATAGAGGCGAGGCAAAGGGATTGCAAAGAGATATAGTGAGTAAAACAGAGAGAGAGAGAGAGAGAGAGAGAGACAGAGACAGGTGCTGTAGGAGGGGAAGAAGGAGGAGATTTCTCCTTCAGCAGAACTGAGAAGAGAGAAGCCGCACACAGTTACGCAGAGGAATTCCTAAACAGCTGTTCGGCAGACCTACTGCCTGTGAAAAACGGACATCCAGGGATAATAGAAGGAAAAACAGGGTGAGAGACAAGGAAACCGCTGTAGACTACACTACGTAGAAAGAATTTGGAACAGTAAAATTTCACAAGGCAAGACGCGACGTCTGGGGGAAGAACAGAGAGGTTCATCTTAAGAAGATAGATACACAGGTAAAAATATATACATATATCAGACTGGAAATGATTGAGTCACAGGATATACAGTAGGCATAATCTTCAGGGTATTACTAAAATTGTTGAATTATGCATCCGAGTTAACTTGCAGGCTATAAGAGGTATTAGTACTGTAAATTGTGCTGCACTAATGCTTAGGGCTGATGTGTTATAAGTGTTTAGGAGCCCTAATAAACAAAAAAATCCTTCTCATTCTAAGACTCAAGCTAAATCAATGGGGTGTAGGATTTTTTGGTTAAGAGGAAAGACAATATGTGCAATAGATTATTCAGTTTTTATTTGATACAGTACATGCCACACACATGCTCGCCTGTATTTGCTGGTCTTTAAGTCTGAGGAATTCAGTGTAAAGTGGAAGCAATGACACGCAAGTGCTAGATGGACACAAGTAGTCAAGCATGTGCCCACAATCGAGATCTGAAGCATAGCAAAAAAAGCAACCTGATACTTTTCTGCAACTGCAGCAAACACATTCCCACTCGTTCGACACACTAACCGCAATAGCCGTAGAGCTGCTATTTAGCGGCAGCCAGGAGAACTTGGAGAGTTCTCCCAGCTGTTTTGACATCCCCTTCGTATTTTTCTGTCCTCTCATTTCATCTCCGGCACGCGGTGGGCCAAAGACAACATGGGGGCTGAGAACAGAAGGGAGGTGGACAGCAGGGTACAGTAGGGAAGAAAATAAAGAAAGAGGGAATAACAGATGAGGCTGAAACAAGTAGAATACTTGCTCCACCCTGCTTGTCTCGAAAGACTCAGAACTTTCTAGCCCTCAGGCCTCGAAAGGAAGCGCCTAGCCTGAAGTATAATTACAGCTCCCTTTATGTTACAAACTGGCAAGCCAAACTGGAGGAATGTTGAGAGAAGGTTGCCATTAGCCTATGTGCTATCAGCCTTTAATCTCTTATTACAGAGTGCAAAAGATGGGGTCTTCTGTCTATTTTGAACGTAGGAATTTTCAGGGTTAAGGGTCGGGCTGCAGAGACGGTTTGGTCACTCCAATGACATGCTTGTCATTCGTTTATTCAGTATATGTCTAGCAGAAGATCATGTGAGCGCCACAGTTGGACGGCTCTTAAATACAGCATCAGCAGCAACAACTGCCGAGTTCCAAGTAGCCACGACATTTTCAGCCAAAAAAGGCCAAGGCTAAAATAGGTCAGAGCGACACTCAGAGACAGCACTAAATTAAAGGCTGTCCTCGAAATGCACCTCTGCATACAGTGAGCTTAAACTGCTGTATGTTATCATTACACTTGTTTAGATGACAGCATGCTCATATTCGCTCTAATAATAAACTCACCCACATTCCCCGGCCGTGATTTATTTACCAAGAACAAATTTGCAAGCTGACATAAGTCAACACGAGGACCATCTCACTAGCCCCCATTAGGACCCCTCCTCCCTTTCTAAGCACCCATCTCCGTAATAAACATCACCCTCTTAGTGACTGGAGTGGATCCAGGCTTCGGCTCTTACTTAGCCAGCACAATCTGAGATACACTGATGACCTGCTGGCATGCAAGCCTTATGCTCCATTGTGGATGAGATACTACAGCACTGACACCTCTGAAAAGAGTGCGTGGCAGAAAGGAAAGGTGAATGGATTAATGGATGGATGGATGGATGGATTAATGGATGGAAGGGGAATGCATAGTCATATTTTGCAGTAGACATGAGCCTGGCTTTGTGGGTGGCAGTATGGCAGCTGCTAGTCTTGAAACATGTTCTGCTAGCGGTTTCTCCACCCCAAATCTGACCTTAAGTCATGTTTATGAGGTCTTTTAGTCATATCCAATTTTAATGACGTAATGATGCTATTATGATTCTTGTCGACGAAAACAGTCACAATAGAAATGGTTGGTAACATATTAATGTTAATATAACAAATATTGTAACCAGCATAAGGATCTATCCAGTGATGTAAACTTTAAAGCAATTTTGAAAGGCACTCTAGCATCTACCAACTGTCTAAATGTAAATATATTTATCAATTTATTGACCAAAATGTTTTTTATTAAGCTTAAAATTTACTTTAATGAATTTTATAATAAAAGCAAAGATTCAAAAATCAAGTTCAAATTTAAAAATTTGCATAAAAATGTAGACTTTTTAAATTTTAGTATTTTTGTTTATTAATGAACTATATATTATTTAGATATATTGGAAATGATAATTTATTATATAACCTTAACTCTTTTCAAAGGTTTATCACAATAAAGCTTACCAAAGGTTCAAAAGTTCTTCAATAGATGTTCATACAGTATATCTATGTCTTCTTAGCAACGTATAGAATTTTGACTTGATAAAAATTGATAAATACATTTTTTCTGTTGTATGTTCTACAGCGAATATTAAACGGTTCCTCAAGAGAGCCAATCTGAAGAATCCTTAATGGTTCCAGATGTAGCGAGACTATGAATCTGAAACAGTAATGAATGATTATGTGGTTGTTTCTTTGTGGTTGGCAAATAAGGAACAAATCAGATATTCGAGTGCTGTATACAGTACATACAGTAATTAGGTTGTTCCACCCTTGTGTGTTCTCGCCCTCCATTTGCCAATTCCATATCTTAAAATCTGGACCAGTTACAGATAGAGGACCAAGGACACAAGCTGCATGTTCCTCGTCTCAATTTTTCTGTTACCGTTTCTTTAAAAATGTGGTGTGAACTCCATCGGATATAAATCCTGTTGAATGTTTTCAGTCTTAAAATTTTAGAGCCAAGATTTCTTGAAGCACTGACAGAATGTGGACTTATTTGTGAAATTCCTCATATGAAACTTGAGCGTCGAGTCATGCTTCCCAGCCAAAGTTTCAGATACACTATGCATGACATGTCTTGACATCAAATCCCACCTCAAAGAGTATTACTGTACTGTATTTACTGACATGCATCCATCATGGTATTTGCTAACGTCCGTCCTGCTTTAAAAAGCACCCCGCTCAGCTGTTAAGGGCATTCGTGTAGAACCTTGAGCCCTGACAACTTACTCATGAGAAATAACCCAAGTGTAGATTTTTGTCTTTCAGCATGTGAGAGCTCGTGAGAGAGCTCGAATCATCTACAGTAATAATGCTAATAGTTGTGATGACATATTTTCAGTCTCAGCACTGCAGAAAAAGCTCTCTCTTTGCTCTCTCTTTTCACACATACACACAAAGACTTAAACACACAAAGTTCCTATTAGAAAAGAATGTGGATGCTGATCACGGGTGGGGAGGGGGTGCTTGTGGCACGCGACAGGCCAGATTGTTGGTGTGAATCCAATTTGCTTCCTCGCTAGAGAGAGCGCATCTAGCCAAGGGTAAACTTCAGAGTTGAAAAAAAACATACTTGGAAGTTCAAGGGATTATTCCAGAGACAGATTAAGAAGGAGGATAGAGGTGAGTGACCAGACAGGGTGATGAAGAGTTTAGCTGATTGTGCGTTTTCTTTTCCCTCCACGTGTTTGTCTTTCACACTAACACATAAAACCTCTTCACCCACACTTTCACAGTGCCATATAATATAATGACACTAATTTTAGGCTGGGACAGCAGGAATACTGACACACATTCATTACCGTATGCATACACATTCCTTATCCATCCATAAAGCTTAGGGAATCTATATATAGCTCTCTGGATGCTAGTTAAATGAGGATTGGACTATTTGTGTTGAAATGCAGCAGCATCTAAAACTGTCT
Organism: Platyallabes tihoni; assembly: GCA_030068045.1. NCBI lineage: Eukaryota > Metazoa > Chordata > Actinopteri > Siluriformes > Clariidae > Platyallabes > Platyallabes tihoni. Next base: position 9,143,414 of record JAQQZS010000038.1, read on the forward strand.
TTAAAGACATGTGGACTCTTTACTGACTGGGCTGTGCGAAAGGAGAACACACACACACACACACACATACACGAATAGAGTAGGCTAAAAAGAACAATGGCACTCATTCAGCGCATGTAGGAAGGAATTGCAGTCATTGTCTAAGTACCATTCATTTTCCCTACACAATGCCACAAGTACTTTACACCACTCTAGCGTTAACCTTGATGCTGTGTACATGCATCATAAATTATTAGCATTCTGCCACAGTCAAGTCATGTATCCTTAGGAACTGGAACAACTGCTGTTTTGTAAACAGATTGGAATTTCTGCCGTTTTGTCTGTTTTGGCCGTTACTTCTTGTGTTCAGGGCAAAGGGAGCACAGCACTTAAGTTTTAGTGTCTTGTTTCAGCCAAAATGCTTAATGTTATTTTCATTCATATGTAAGCAGGCTAAAAATCGTATCAGTGATAGAAATGGCAAGATCTGCACAACATCACTTTTTTTTCAGCAATATCTATTCGTCTATTCATAGCGCTAGGTGTTTTTCTGATGGAGGTCTTGGTTGTAAGTAAAGTCCTGCGCTCTGCTGCTGCAGGAATGTGGATGTTTTTTCAGTCACACTCATTGCGTGTGGACTTGGCTCAGCCACTACTTTTGTGATAGCTTGCAGTCTGTCGGTGAGGGTCAGCGCTTAGAGGTTTCGCAAAAGTAAATATGTCTATAAATGGGAAAGTACTCTGCCGCTCTCTCTCTCTCTCTCTGTCTCACACTCACTCACCCTCCTCATCTAGAAATATATCCACACCAAATGTTCTAAAACCTTATTGTTTTAGCATCTTATAATTTTCATACACACTAGACTTGCACATAGGAAGATCACAAATATCTGTTGCCTTTTTAGGCAAGATCACAAATATCTGTAAAGATACAGGCTTCCCTCTGTTTGCATGGCAGTATGGTAGCTTTCTCTCCTGAGTCATTCTCACAGTGATCCTTCTAAAGCCCCATCTCCTCTCTTAGACCCATGTGGAATCCAGCTGGTCCATATTAGCACATACTAAACAGGAGCCGGACTGACTTTGAGCCAACGACAGCTTGGGCCCCTCACCATTCATGTTTTTTCGAGTTGATATACTGATCTGAGATCAGAAGTCAGTTATGAGCTTTCCTTAGTGGCACACACTGTTCTTCTCCTCTCCATAGGCTTTCATATGAGTTAGTATGAGCTAAAGTAATATCTTTGTTGGTGGTTTCATGACAAATATCATATATCAAATGGCTGAGATGGCTAATATATAAAGATATCACTCTGTGCAACGAGCATTACTTGGAAACTGAATGGAATGCAAAGTAAAATATCGGCCCTGCGTACTGTATAGAACACATTTGCTGTAAGACAGATTGTAAGTAAGAATGTTGTTACTGAACCCATAAAAAACATTATGAAACAGAATATTTACTTTTAAAAGTTTTCTACAGTAATTTGAACCCTCTCTGGTAAGGAAAATCAGTTGTTGGGTTACGTGTACAGTATAACCCTTTCAGGTCTCTCCTTGGAGAACCTACAGTACTGTACTGAATTTATCCAAATACTATATGAAAAAGTGTATTATTTATGTTATCCAAAAATTATTAACTTAGCTTATAAGAAAATAGCATTAAATATAAAATTGCTAAAATGATGCTAAGCAATGTTGACAACAGAAATCTTTACTCTGTTTTTTCCTAGGTAAAAGTTTCCCATCCGGTCTTTTAAGAACAAACCAGACCAATATTTAGGCCTGAAGACTCCGATAGTGAATATCTACAATTATCAAGTGCCTGAGAATGTAACTCCTGTAATTTTCTGGGGAGAACTTGGATCAGCATCTGTTCTGAAACATAGGACCAGAGGTTTCTTTCTTTTTAACCTTCCTTCACGGATTTTACTCTTCTGACATGCCAGCCAAAACTCCTATATACCTAAAATCCCACAACAGCAAGAAAGGGAAGAAGTGTCGCCTAAGAGACATCCTGTCCCCAGACATGATCAGTCCTCCACTAGGAGACTTCCGTCATACTGTTCACATTGGGAAAGGGGGTTTGTGTGACACCTTTGGTGACATGACGTTCCTTCAGGGCAAGTTTGAGCTGCTTCCTGGTAAGAGTGGCCTCGTTCGACAACAGTATGGTGGCCATGGCGAGTTCATGCGAGCAAACAGTGCATCAGATGCCTCGTATATTGAAACTCCTTCACCAATCCTGAAGAATGCGATCTCCCTTCCTACCATTGGTGGGTGCCAAGCACTGACCCTGCCTCATATCACTACCACCACGTTAGCCTTGTCCCAGGACCCACTGGATGACCCACCCACTCCACCTGGCTGCTCAGAGGTAACAGATGACCTGGAGATCCTGCAAATAGACAGCCTTCTCCAGTCCATAGCTATCTTTAGACGTGAACCCAGTCCTGTTCCAGAGGAGGTTACTGAGAAATCCTTATTTCCTCTTAACCATGTGGAGAAATCACTGGAAAGGCATACGCCCATGTACACCTCTGAAAAGCCATTAATGCCAATCTTCCTCAATGGCAATCACAATGAAAATGGCAACAGCAACAGAAATAGCAAATGCAAAAACAACAGCATCAACAATAATGGATATAATGACATGAACAGTGACATCTTTCATTATGAAAAAGAGCTGGCCAGCATGAATGGAGATTGGGAAAACAGAGATAGTGGTGTAGAGGAAGGACGCATTTGTGACTTGGACTTTGAGCTCTCGAAAAGCAAGAGTCTGTCTCAGGAGTCTGTGAACCACAAAAGTGGGTCACTGCTGTCTCTTGAATTGGACTTGGGCCCTTCCATCTTGGATGACATACTCAATATCATGGGTAAGCCTGAGTCTTGAACTATGCCTGTGAAAGAAGCAGGAAGAGAAAAGAAAGACATGCCAGTCAACTTAAACACATACAATTTTTGCATATTCAACCTTGGAAATGAACTAAAAAGGCAGCGCCTCTGTGATATTTCTCTCAGTATGTTTGTTTAACGTCAACGTTCTGCGCTTACCCAGTTTTGTTTCTCTTGCAGACAACAAGAGATGCATGCTTTATCAAAATTAGGCAAGCTACACAGAGATATTTTTACCTTTCACTATAGAGTTTAATCTAGAAATAAAACTGTTTGGTGTGCACATCAGTCCCATTACAGGTGTAAATAAAAGCTGTACATTTTACTCTATACTGTTGCTCACTAATGCACAATGGTACATGTTATGTCATGATGTAATGATCTCTATGTGATGAGCTGCGTGAATTATCTCCCAACTTTGTCACAACTCCTCACCCCACCCCACCCTGTACAGATATTATATTTATACTGACTCTTTTATCTGTGCTACAAAAACATCAAAGCATATACAGTGCATATGTTTTTACTGTGTGAAGATACAATTATAAAATAAATAAGTAAATACTTTTTGATATGTCCCATTTGGTTATCTGTTCTATGAATGATGCATATATATTGCATTATTATTTTCCTTTTCAGTTCGAGAAAGCTTTAATTAAAAATGAATGTTACAGCAGTGCCGGCAAAGAGAACATGGAGCCTACCCACCTTTTCCCCTCAGCTCTGACATTCTTCTCATTCACCCAGAATGCCCTGCAGTGGGATCAGAGGTGGGCGAACAGTGCATCATTTCTACAGCGGCACGCCTGCACCATTTGTCTACAAGTTGCTTGGTCAGAAAGTAGAGAGGGTCTTTAGCATTCCATAAATTCCATTGAAGCAACAGAAGTGCATAGGACATAAATAAACATCCTGACAAAGAGCCACAAACTTTAGCTGAGGGTAGGATTGTAAAAGCTAACCGCGCAAAAGCAAACAGTTTTCCTTACAAAGGCTGAGATCTTTACTCGCTACTATAATTAAGAGCTGTTACAGAAGTAATGCTGAAAAATAAATGTTACAACCAAACAGGAACAATTAACATATCTGCTGAAGATGCTTGAAATTGTTGTTTTTCCTTCTTTTTAACTTATGATAAACATATTTATACATGATCAACATAGAAATAAACTTTAGTTGTTTTCGCACATGTGAAACATCGGCATAATTATTATCATATTGCCAGGTGCTTGGATCTCAAATCTCATAAAAAGGTTTATTTGTTTGTTGTTTGAGGTTATTGTAATATCCAACATTCAATGTGACGTAACTAAAAAAGCAGACCTCAAATACTTTTAAAAGTAATTATTTAGTTTTGGTGCAGTCCAAAGTCTTCTGTGAATGAGAATAAAAAATATACAGGCAATATTCCCTGCCATGGCTCTCTTTGATACATTCCATCTGATTGCTCCTGATGTTCGGGAACTGAAGTCATATGGTAACCATTATGTGTGTATTTTCCGCATTGCAATAAATTTTAGTGAACAAATGTGGCTTCAACTTGATCATTTAAAAAAACACAGAAGGTGCCCAAACAAGGTGCATAATTAATGTATTTCTTGTACACTGTGTATAAAATAGTAAACTATGTAGTAAATTTCATGCCATTTAAATCAGTTCTGAGGTATGCTCCAGAGTATGTTCTCTTGACATTTCTTTAGGATTTTACTCTTTATGTGCATTCTAGGTGTGTATACTGTAAACATACTGTAGTTAAATTTAGATACATTTGGGTGTGGTTGCTAAGGCTCTACTGTCGGTTGTTGATTTGTGGATCTGAGAATCCAGATTCAAGCCCCGCCGTTGTTGGTTGCCACACCCTATACTACTACCCATCCACTGCATGTAGTGTCATCAGGAAAATGGGAGTGTTGTGTCAGGAAGGGCATCCAGTGTAAAGTCTGTGCCAAGTTGTGTACGGATCGTATGGTCCGCTCCAGAGATCCCTTGATGGGAGCAGCCAAAAGTTAAATAGATTCAGGTAAATTCCATGAACTCAGTACATCCCAGATTAATCAACAGAACAGAGTATGTATTACATTATATATATATATATATATATATATATATATAAGGGCCGGGACTCGATTAAAAAAATTGATCTAATTAATTACAGGCTTTGTAATTAATTAATTGAAATTAATCGCATATAAATATTTGACCTTATTTTATATCACCCTAGGTGATACTT
>JAQQZS010000038.1:9152003-9174000 GCA_030068045.1 Platyallabes tihoni
ATTCTCTAAATATTCCCTGGTGAAATTCCAGGGTGGCGTAATCGTTAGGTAGCACTTCTCTAAACCCTCGGTGTCCCGCCACATTAAGAACAATAAAAATAGACATGTCTATGATTTTGGGTATTTTCCCCCCTTTTTTTGTTAAATACTGTAAAATGTAATGTTGTTGTTGTTATAATTATTATTAAGCCTGTGGCCCTAACCCTAGGTTTGTGAACATACGAAAAGCATTTTTGCTGTAAACACCTATGGTTAAATCTTTAACAGCTTTTAAAAGAACACATTACCTAAAGTTTTGAAGCAAAGGTCAAACAATGCTTTTCTTCACATTTCTTATTTCAGGGATTTTGAGGAATCTGTTTTTAGCCATTTTGTAATGTTTTTCCTCAAATGCTAATGCCACAGAAATTGTGCCAGAATCTGATCACAGAAATCAGAGAATGCCAGTATGGTCCCAAGCCTCTGTAGTTTCATGAATAGTACTATTTTATGAAAAATAGCCTTGTTTTTGAAAGTCAAACACAAAATGCAGTACCACATTAAATACCCTGATTGTCTGCATTTCTACGCCAAAAAACATTTAAATCATAGACATACTGTAGATTTGCATAGCTGATATCTGACAATACAGAGGCTAATTGTTCCTCAGTCACTTACTAGCTGTTGTTATCTACTGTAGCCAGACAAGTCTGGTGTAGGGTAGAAGCTGGTTTAGGCATTTAGTTTATAAGAAATTGAAGGTTAACAAGTAGGTATGAATGAAGCTTAAGTAGCAAGCTGATTTAGCTAGAATCTGACTGAGAAATTGTTCATATTAGAACTATTAGCTATAGGACATATAACCTACTTTTTAACTTGTGTACAGTAGCTAGCTGTAAAAAACAACTGACTCATTTAGGTGAACGTGTGCTTTGTTTTTTTATTATGAGATGTCAGTGATATTAGCTATGATGTAAAGCTGACCTCTATTTTAATCCTTAGTTAAAGCAATTGTCCACTTATTTAACATATGCAGTTTATATTATGATCTTGACCTTTTAAACTGTCACTCAAATTAAGTTTAAATGCTATGTATACTATGACATGTGGCTAGCATAATGTAGCTTAGCATTATTCCAGCTAGCTACTTCACTAACCTAGGTTTGTGAGCAAATAGGAACATATAATAAATAATATTTAATGGTTTTTAATCCTAAATATACAAAAGCCTTTGTGTTGATTTCAGAAAAGCCAGAATAAACAAAAAAATATTCACCAAATTCTTGTTTCTTTTATTAAAACAATGTGAGTTGCACAATCATATTACCCAAGCAAAAGACCAGCTCAAATAATTTATGCCAATTTTATATTAAAGGTCATAATGAGTGTATGTAAACTTGTGCAGATAGTGCTGATCATTAACAAACATACACATATCACCTGTTCATATTTAAATAAAACATTAAACTTATGGATTGGTTTAGGTTGGCTGTTGAAGGTATATTTCTCCCTAAGAAATCATCGATATAAGTTCATGCAGCCTCTCTTTCATGTGTATCTACCAACTTTCAATATAACGCCCATGTCCATAAATTATGTTGATCTACATTGAACTACGTTATTTAAAAACGGCTCTTTTTCATCTTTTTCAAACAAAAAAAAATTTAATTAAAACCCAAGAACGCTTGCAAAACATCAGTTTACCCATAGACTTTGAAAATATTTTCTTCTATCCCTTCATGGCTTTGAGACTTAAAGGTGCAGCAATCTGGCAATGCTTACTGCCTGAAACATTCGCTAGGCAAAGCAGAAACAACAAAGCATTGAAGTTGGGCCTGACTTTCTTTTTCCATGCCCATGACTTATCTGTTATTACAGTCAACATTGAGTGGTCAGGAGTTGTGGACATGTTAGACAGTGGAAGAAGGTTTATTTATGCACCATTTAATATAAATCTGATCCAGATTAATCCAAGCAAGCACAAGTGAACAGGACTAAAACTCCAATGAAAGATTTGTTTTTCTTCAAAGGCTTTATTTCTGTCCAGACTCCGTGCTGTGTTGTATAGTGACTGCATTAGTCACGCAGAACAGATCCCAGTGATGAGTGGAAAACAGAGTCTACGCACCTTATAAATGAAACTGTTGAGAAATAATTTAATTCAGTTTCTGTTGTATTATATATTAAAGAGGTGTCAGAGGTGTGATAACTTGATAAGAAGTCTGTCTATGTTTAAATGTTTTATGAATCAATATTTTCTCTAACTGTATATCAACAATGTTTATTTTATAATTATGACAGAAAGAATGCATTCATTCAATACACCACCTTCTTACAGTACATGTAGCAGATCATTTGGCCTTACATTTGCTTCATTTGCTTTTTCTTTTCGATCCTGTCAAGTGCACTTTTCCTTAATGTTCCATGGGAACCACTATTTGTATGTGCAAACTGAAGGTGAAATTTAATACAATTTCAAGGTGAAAATCTTGTGTAGCACAGGCCTATAAATTATTTTTTTTTGCAAATTTATATGGGCAAAATGAAATGAGGCAGAGGGCTGTATTGGCCAAAAGTTTGATCCAAACTTGCATCCAAAAACAACTTCCTCATACTGTCTCATAATTCTTCTACTAAAGTAATGGTCCAAATTCAAATCATACTGTACAAATGTCTGTTTTCAGCAGAACAATCCTTCATGCAGCACTATATGGCTCTCTCTCTCTTTCTTTCTGGACACAAAGGGGTAGAATATATTAGGCAGCAAGTGAATAGTCTGTCAGTCAGATGGATTTAGTCAAGGGCAAAATTATGTTGGCAAGAAAACTGGGTCAAAACATCTCTATACGTCTATGGGGTGTTTCCAGTAAGCAGGGGTTAGTACCTACCAAAGGTAGTCCAAGAACATTTCCACATGCACAGTGTGGTGAGAAATCACAAGATTGGAACTAAACAGATACGTGCCCAAGAAAACCACTTGTTAGTGGTGCTCATCAGCAAAAGGCTTCAATTTTAAGGAGAGCATGAAGATTGGACTTCATAGCAATGGAAAAAGGTCATGTGGTCTGTTGAGTCCAAACTCACCATATTGCAGAACGATGGGCATGTCAGGGTAAGAAGGGAAGTGCATGAAGCGATGGATCCATCATGCATAGTGGCCACTTTGGAAGCAGCGTTGTGACCTGGGGTTGCTTCAGATGGACAGGTGTACAGTAGGCGTAGCATTATGTGACAATAATATTAATTCAGCTGATGACCTAAATTTACTACATTACCAGGTTATCACATCTATGTTGTGACCTTGCTTAAAGTCGTAGAAACAAAGTCATAGCTTTTGCAGAAAAAATTAAATATTAAAGTGCAAAATTTCTTTTCTTTGGCCATGCAGTGTATAAAATCCTTTGAATGGTTCACCCTGTATGGAGTAAGAGAACAGCCCCTTTTCTTTTCCTGGAACGTGGTGAAACTGTCAGTTTTCTGATGAATATGCTTTGGCCCATGGTCCAGGATTGCCAAAGAAAGCAGAATTCAAACTGGGGGAATTTCTCCAACTGTCCCAGAGCAGGGCTCAGAATAATGTTTAACAGTGCTGCGTTGATGTCGGTTCTCACCAATCTCCAGGACATCATCCGCAAACGGGACAGGAGCCTGGAGGCGAGTTTTACTGAGACATGTTCTAATTCCATGAAGAGGTGAATATGAGCCGGCATATTTCCATTTTCCTTCATGTTGCTGTTGAAGCGGCTGCTGAACAAAACCTACTGGCCCAAAGGGAAGGACAAAAGGAAGTGCAGCATGGCTTGGTTTGAAAGAATGAATGTCATTTCCTATATAGAGAATTGTATAGATATACATTTCTGAATAGGGAATGGTGTTGGTTAACATGTGAATAAAGAAATTTTGGCAGGAGAGGGGCTTTTGCTAAAAGTTGCTGGATCTAGTATATATATTCACTGCGTCAAGTCTGCAAACCAAGTCCCACTTGTGTAAATTATTTTGGGCTGAAAGAATGAAAGCGTTATTTGACTTCTCTTTTAGTTTTTTTTTTTTTTAATAAAATGGTAGTAAGACAAGTTACTGAATTTCTTTTTTTTTTTTTTTTTAACTGATTAAAAATTGCAATTAAATCAGTCTGGTTTGCCGATATAAATAGAGGGACAAACACAAAGCCAAAAGCATGACATGAAAATAAACACACAAAAAGCTGCATCGTGATCAAGCTAATGAGAGTGAAACTGAATACTGATAATGCTCATTGCTGTTTTTGTTATTCCCATATAACCTGTATTTCTAGAGACATTGCTGCTGTCACTGCCAGTACCTCAATCTGGTTTCCCATCACAGTTTCCAATCGGATGTCACATCAGAGACAGTGTGATAGAAAACAGATCCGATTTTGTGTATTCAGCAATCCAAAGTAGTAGTTCATTGCTAAACCCCAAGGAGAAACCTAATTCTGTTCCAGAGCATACACTCAAGAATCAAGGTTTTTTTGTTCTCTAAATTGGGTCTACTGGGAACCCTCTCTAAAGGGGACATATTCTGCTATGGGGTTCTAAACAAGAGGGTTTTCCCAAAGGGGCAAGTCAAGTAACAATTTAAACTGATAGATGTAACATTTTTCAAGTAAAAACAAATTTATTATATGTAATTTATTACATTCATTCATACCATTTTTTTTATCCCATGTGATAAAACCTCATAAGCTTATCAAAATGTCATGATTGGTTCTTGTACCTTCAAGAAATCAAGACTTTAACTTAGATGTTGTTTCTATGGCTTTTTTAGAGAGGGTTCCATGAAAAAATACTGTAAGCAGCTAAGAACCTAAGGACTCAAATGTTTTTTTTTTCTACTGTATATAAGTTGCACTTTGGATGAAGCAATATTAAAAGCAGTAGCAATGAATAAAGTGAACAAACACTATTAAAAAACATACACACATACGCACACACAAACACACACACACGTTTTACTAGTTTTACTAGTTAATACAAGTCATCATGGGCAAAATGCGCAGGCTGACATACTGTACGGGGCAAAACCTTAAGTCAAAAAACAGCTTGACTAATTTACATAAGCAAAAAATACTGATAAATTACTGACATAACATCTTCATTTCATCTTCTATACCACTTTATCCTGTATACAGGGTTGTGGGGGCCTGGACCGTATCCCAGGATCCTTAGAGCATGACTACAGGCAATCTGGGAATTCCAAATCAATCTAACCTGTATGTCTTTGGACCGTGAGAGGAAGCCAGAGAACTCGGAGGAAACCCACCAAGCATAGGGAGAACATGCAAACTCCCTGCACACAGATCTGAGGTGGGAATCGAACCTGTACCTTGGAAGTGCAGTGCTAACCATTAAGCCACCATGCCCATAACATTTGGTTTCATATTTAAAGTCATTGTATGGAATAAATAGCAGTTCTGACAGTACTAACATCTATATAAAATTCATTAATGAAATTAACTTAATTAATTGTTAATGAAATAAAATTAATGCTAACCATAGCACTGTACAAAATGTATAATTATTTACACCAAAAATTAAAACAATGATTGAGCACCTTCCAGAGGTTAATGTGGTCGAGGAAATTGATATTGTACAGTAGTTTCTAACTCCCCTCAGTCTCTGCTACAAGTTTCCCTGCCTGCCCTTCGCTCCCTGCTCTGTCCTGTCGCTTCATCCTGATTCTCTTGAAGGAATTTTAAGAAGCATATAAATATCAGTGAGGAAAAATGCCTTCCCCTTAAAATTCTGTTCAACCCAGGCAAAAGACGAGTGAATATTGCATATTGTTAAGAATATGACCTGATTAAAACATAATAAAATGCAATAATTCCCTCAATGCTCATAAAAATGCTCAGAGAAATCCCCCAAAAAACAAAGAGCTACATCTCAGACCATATAGGCCTTACTCGGCATGTTAAATGTTAAAGTCCAAGTAATCATTTCCTGTATTAATTTAACAGTCTCTCACATTGTTGTGGAGGAAATTCTTCTAAATTTTTCTTTACAACATTACTTCAGTCCTTTGAGGTTTTTGGGCATTTACTTATGCACAGAACATCAGTCAGTGATTCAGATCATTGTCTTGTTGCATGGCTCAATTTCAGTTTTAGCTTTAGCTTTTAGCTTTAAGTTTTACCTGTCAGACAGATGGCCTCAAATCTGCCTCTAAAGGGGTTCATGGTGAACTCAGTAACTGCAAGGTGCTCATGTCCTGTGGTATGGGGTGTTTCTGCTGAAATGCTGTTTGGTTTTTGCCAAACATGGCACTGGGAATTAAGACCAAACAACTCCAAGAAAGTCCCAGAAGACTTGTGGTTTGTTCAGAGTTTTGTGAACGTCAATCATGTTTCCATGTTCTTTTAGACAGAAGTGGCAACGATTCCAAACAAAATGTACTTGTTCAGTCTTCTTCAGTGCTGTCATGGACTGGACATAAAAAGCCCTGCAAAACTGTAAGAGAACTTTATTTCTCCCCAGTGTGATGTGTTATACTGTATAAAAGTGTTGCACAAAAATATGATCCACATTTAAGGTGATTTATGTTTCTTCCTCTTCCGTTCCTCTAAGAGTGTCTAGATTTATTTCATGTCCATTTTTTAAAGTAAACATGCGTCAGACCATGTTAAAAATAATGTACCTTTCTGTTCCACTGCTTATGAGTTCAAGTGTATTTCAGATGTAAACACATTGCTGCATTTCTCGAGATGTTTGGAAGATCTCTTAGAAGATCCATTAGGTATTATCTTATACTATAAATTATCATTAACATTTTCATTTTAGAGCTAGATTTTTAACTTTCTATGAAAAGAAACATGGAATGAATTATTATAAATATGTAGACTTCTGGGGAATACTGCCACACTTTGCTTTTAAGAAGGATGACACATTTGTTACAAACGTACACAGATCGTATTCTGTACAAATATGAATCAAAGATATTCACAACATAGTGGTGAAGATACTGAAGATGAAGATACCTGGAAAATATTCAGGTTTAGGTCAGCACTACATTGCCATTATTATGGCTGTAAACCTCTTTCACTTTCTACCATTTATGGCAACGTTTTTGTTTCTCGCGTTCTGTCTTTCTTGTTCCATCTGCCATAGGATCTCTGTCCTTCTCTGTGTTTCTCCAGGCCCTTTTTCTCCATAGGACAGATGGTCTTTGCCATTGTCATAGTCTGCCATTTTATAAGCCATCACAGTGCTGTCATGCAGATACAATTACATAATGTATAAAATAAGTTTCAAGCATTTTCTCTGGTTCGGGTGTTCCTAGGGTGAGCAGGAGCAGCTGGCGGACTTTCCCTTTATGCTTTGTTTACAGTGAGCTTTCACACATTCATTCATTCTCTTACAGCTACTAAAGAAACAAGATACTCAAGCGTAAACCTTTGTTTATGATACAGCACTGTGTATTCATATGGTTTATTGCTTTCATTCACTAATGAAAAGCGAAAAGCTTACTTCTCACCTTATAAGTGTCTAAGCAGCAGTTCCACACTGAGGCTCTGAGCAGCGTTTAAACCTTCCATGTGTTCTTCTCTTAACCCTTTCGAGTTTAGTCTCTTTAAAGTAAGTAATTTATTGAAATGCATATAAAAAGAACATAAAACATGACATTTTGACACAGCAGTGTAAGTTGGATCTATATCATACATTATGTGTAATAAGTATGTATACACATACAGTATATTACAGTATAATATGAATTACCTACAGAATCAAAGTCCAAGTTAATAATTTTAGCTTACATCATGCATCACATCCCCTGGGTCCTTGGTTCAATCCTGAGCTCAGGTTTCTGTCTGTGTGGCATTTCAATGCATCTTCCTAAAGCTGTATAGGTATTCTTACATTTAAAAAAAAAATGCCAGTAGGTAGACTGGTTAAGATAAGTCACTTTAGCTGAAAATGAATGAGTGAATATGTATGTGTGTATTACAACAGGGTTTATTCCTTCTTCATGTTCAGTAATTATTTGACTTCCTAAGAGGGGCTTTAGATCCACTGCAACCTCAATTTAATATTTCTGAAAAATGGGAAATGAGGGAAAAAATGCTTGCCTTATTGTTTTTAGGTGCTAACACCAAAGTGTAATCTTTATCACTAATGTTTAAGATTGTTGATTTGTTTTCTCACATTAAACCCCATCATAACTGTGCTAACAATGTCCACATGGCAGGAGGTCCATCAAGGGAGGGTTAGGTGAGGATGATTCCAATGGCCCCTGAGTGCTAGGGGACCCTAAAAATGCTATGGCTACTGAAAAGGAGTGGCTTTATCAAGGTTGAGGAGGCAGAATATTAGGTTTCCAAGGAGTTCAGAATCTCTTGTTCATCTGCCCATGTGGCATTAGTTCAGCACACAACTGCTAACTTCATACAGCAATAACAAAAAAAATACATCGCCATCCAAATCTTGACATCATTTAATGATAGAATTTTTCATACTGTAAAATTTTCCTGAGCAAATAGAAAAAAATGTGAAATGAATGTAAACAGAACACCGACCAAGTACAGTGAAAATGACCCATTAACTGTGACCTTTTCCTGAGAGCTGCAAAGCTAACTTATGTACACGGTTTATTCTCCATGGACAGAGCTCTTGTCTCGAAAGGAAGTGGTTTATACAATATGCCATTAGGCTGGCTTCAGTCCTTGTCTTTCCCATGAAATTCGGATCACAAGCACAATACCGAGGCATTTACTGTACCAGGGCCACCAAGGCCAACAGTCTATCAGCTCCACAAAGCTATCAGTATGTTTACAAAAATACAAAGTTCAGGCCATAGGCTTAATAGGAACAACAACAACAACAACAACAATAATAATAATAATAATTCCAAACTGGTAGTTGTACTGGAAAAAAAGATTTGTATATTAGTTTAAATTTAAAGTATATCTGAATAATTAAGTATTTATGAACTAAAGCAATAAGGTACTAGGCTTTAATACATGGGTTTTTGGAAACTGTAAAGTGCATTAGACAATAGCAGCAACACTTCCTAGTAAAATTGTAATTTGTTTGATATTTTCTCTCTATATTTATTGATATTTTCTGCTTTTTGTCATTAAATGTAATTAAAAGACGTTTGTATAACACTGCTTGCTGTAGACACCATCACAAAACAGCATTGCAGAAATCTGAGATTTTTTTTCCTAATGAGCAACCAGAGCCAATAAATATTTTAATGCTGCATAACTGCGTTTTTAATAAAGAATTTCTCAATTGGCTTTAGTCACCCTACTTTTAAGACTCATAAAATGCTTTTTCACAACTAGCTCTATCAACTGTTGAACAAAAAGACAGATGTTATGTTAAAATGTGTCAACATAGCCCATGTGAACATCTACAGCATGAAGAATGCATTTACTCCAAGACACCAGTGGCGTTTTCTGTGAAGACTGTGGTCAATAAATCTTGACCTCACTAAAGACAAATGTCAACCCTGACCCTGACCCTGAGACCTCAGATGCGGTTAGGTATGCAGCATGGTATGTCGGATAAAATGGAAGCATTGGTAGAAGCCACTTCATAGTAATCTATAACTAGGCATGTTCTCTTTCAGCCTGATCAATCCCGTCATAGTGGAGAAACTTACAGTATCTATATACAAAAGCATGTTACAGGTACGTGCATGTCTTGTGTTATTACAGTATAATCAGCATCTCAGTAAAAGTTAGTAATTTCAATAAATGAATCCTTAATGAGAAGCAAGTATCACATCCCCCATCACATCAAATCCCATCAAATGACTTAAGATAATTTAGTTAAATACAATTTCATTTGTATTACATCTTTAAATGTAATTTTCTACATTGTCACAAAACAGCATTACAGAGACATTATATCATACATCATTATATTATATTATACATGTTTTTTTATTTATTTATTTATATAAGATCTGATACATAGTATGGTGTTTATGGAACAATTTTATAGTGATACAATGCAATTAAAAGTTCATTGACAAAAATGTACAACACTTGTGCTTTATTTCTCTTTTTCCCTTTTTTTTTGCCATTCATATCTACAAGGATCAACCTACACTAAGTGCTTCAGCATATTTGAGAGACTGGAAAATTCCACACCTGTGAGTATCATGTTTCATTAGTTTTATGGGTGGTCGAAATTTAATACTTTTAAGATCAGAAAGGTCTGTAGGGGGCATGAACCATGACTCAATGCTTCAATCTTTGTTTTACACCTAGCCAAGTCTAAAATTAAACCATAATTCTTGGTTAGATGCCAGTTTGGCATCCAGTCCAGGTAAACTGGTCAGTGCTTTTACATGGACCTAGACCCACTCATTTACACCTCACTATCACTGAGTTAATTGCATAAAGTTTTCTAGATCTATTGTAGAACCAATTCTTGATCATTTACAAGGTCAGGCTTAGGTGAGACCAGGTCTGAAATATGACAAATGGGTCAAAACTGGCACTTTTGTTCCTAATATGATACACAAACACTGAAATTTCTTTAAGACAATGAAAAATACATTTGACAGCAAAATAAGATTCTCCACTTTTACAGTTTTTCTCAAATGAAGCAGTAAGCACTGCAAACTTATTTGTGCCAAAATATTACCAATATATTTGAGTTACAGTATATCAATGTGATCCTTTTGTGATTTTTCAAAAAGGTTTAACTAAGCCTCCAGTTTTGACAGAATGGATAAATCAGCCTACAGTGTATTTTTGGTCATTTAAGTAGGCAATTTGGTGTGATTTTGTAGTGAGTGACACAAAAGCAGTTGCAGTAAATTAGATGAAGAACCGAAATGTTGAGTTTAGTTGCACATAAAACTTTTTTAGTTCTAAACTTTGTTGAAGATCATGAGAAGCATTATAAGTAATATAAAAAGCATCATCAGCCTCCTCCACTTCGGTAAATGACAACAGCTTGCTATCCTAGTACAGATATGCACCATTTAACTAACAGCTTCCCACACACAGCATGTGCATCTCTTGTACACAAATTGCTCATGCAAATTTTAAGTTTTGTAACATTATTTCTTGGCTTCACCATAGTGCTTACGTACATAACAATGGCCCACATATGTAGTTTCCCTAAGCATATAACATGATGTTTGAACAACCACAGAATGTATTTTTTGTACATTAACCCTTAGGGGTCGACGGCTGCCTATCACTTTTTTTTCTTTGCAAGTGTTTTTGTGAATGAAACTATATTGTAGCAACCCAGAAAAAATATGTACACAAACAGTAGACGGTTTTCTTTCCCAAAAGTTTATTGCCAAATACATGCTTGTTATTAAATTAATGTTAAAAATAAAAAACAAATGCATGTCAGATTCTTGTCTCCACAAGCGTTGGAGACACGCCCCTGCGCTTAGTGCTCCATTCACATGCAAGATTTATGTAAACTACTCTATTCAGATGGGGGGGGGGGAGTGATGTGCTGATGCATGCCAGTGTCCAACAGATCTTTCCCTGATAAAATGACTCGTGGGATGAATCCACACGAAGCGCTTCAGTTTCAAAATAATCATTGAATGCTGGAAACAAACAGCAAAAAAACATTATAATAATAATCAGAATGATAATAATGCGGTCCATTCTTGTCATTCATTATTGCTAGAAAAGTCTTTTTCTTGGTTACAACATTCCCTAAAAAACACTGAACACATCTAAACCAATAGTGGAAGCCTCTGTGTTGACATTGTCTTTGATTTACTGATCATGTGACAGAAAGAAACGATGTGATTGGCTCAACACAAGACTTGAAAATCTGGTAGCTACAGTATGTCCTTGTTTGCTTAAATGTGAAAGTGTATTGCTTCTAAAAAAGCTATATACTGTAGTGATTTCCAAGTTTCCAAAATTATGTTATAGACAATCTATGTCTGCTGTGTCAATCTACTGTATGTGTGTCAGAGAATAATAATTTGCCAAAATGAGTAAAATCCGAAAATGGTGTTTATCATCTTTTGCCGACCTCTGTATACTCAAGCCGCAGTCAACCAAGATTTATCATATGTCTGGTTTATCTTCATTCAGAGCTATTGGGTGGGCCATCTTGCACAAAAGTGTTTTAATTAGCAGTAAGGAAACTAAAGTCTCTTTAAAAAAAAGAGACTTCTTCCAATTGGGGAAGCAATTGCTACTGTTCATGTATCATGTTGACTGCTAGTCAAAGCTGATTAGAGTGAATTAAAGATGTATTACAAACATATCTACTTTACTTCTGGAAATCCTTCCAAGCAAAACAAAGGAAAGAAAGCCTAAAATAAATGGATTTTATTGAGAAACTATAAACTGTTCATCTGATGTGCCAGGTTTGATAAGTTACAGATGCTCTAATTACAACAACACTGGATTTTATTCATATTGTAGAAAAATATCCAAACTTTCAACACTTTTTCCACACAAGACATGACCACAACCTTCCTATTGTGATAGAAGCCAAGATCTAAGGAAACAGATGAAAAACAAATTATCGCAAATGCTTGATTGCACTTGTTGCCAATAAGGATGGTACAACCAATTATTAGGATTAAGGGCAATTACTTTTTTTTTACATAGGGCCAGGTTTGGACAGATTTCTTTCCCGCTTAATAAATTAAGTCATTATTTAAAAACTATGTTTTGTATTTTCTCAGGTTATCTTTCGTGTAATATTAAAATTTGTTTGATGATCTGAATTTTTTATGTGTAACAAATATGCCAAAATAATTATCAGGAAGGAAGCAAAATTTTCATGGACTATAGATAGATGTGAAGGTAACTGTCACTTTTTAAATTATTATTAAATTATTAAATTATTTTATCTTATTCCTTTAAGTTCACCTCATTACATTCCAACATCTCCAATCTTTAGGCTGGATCTAATTCACAGTAAGAATCCACTCTGAATGGGATGCTATTCTATTACAGGTCTCATACATTCACACAATCATTCACTCCTAGGAATTTAGCAAACCATCTACCTGTATATTTCTGTAGGTCAGGGGAAAAATGAAGAAAAATGTAAAAAAAAAAATAAAATAAAAAAATAACAACTAGAAAAATTTTAAATAAATGGTAAAATAAAATGTATGAGTTTTGTGCTTCATTAGCAGTAGCAAAGATTTTCTCTAGCAACAGAACTCAAACAAAATCAATGTTATAATCAAAACTATGAGCAAGAAGATAAAAAATTTGTTGCATGCTGAAGAATCTTTTAAATTTCCTGAATGCCCCAAAATTATATGCCTTTAACCAAATCTCATTTATGTATTTTGTGCTATACATTGTGCTGTTGTTGGAAATCTTAAACTTTGATGGTAATCTGCCACCTAATGGTGTGGTTTTAGTACATGTTTTATGTTTACAGAGAATGGACCAAATGGGAAGTCCCTTTGATCTACTGTATATTGAGATTATTTGATTAACACTGAATCTTGCCATTTGTTCACAGGTATAATTATGATTCGCCATGCTATCTGCACCTGTTAGATTGTTTTCTTGGTATTAAGGGCAGACAAAAACAACAGATCAGGAAATAGTCTTGAATGCTAGAACCCTTGTGGACTTTGCACGAGGGCTTTGAACTCCATGAGCGATAAAGATCATAGAAGAGTTTTTGATGGCAATTGGAGGATTCATGAGTTACTCTTTGGTTGAACCCAAGGGTTTCCAGAACCAGGTAATTGACCTTGCAGAGTTCTACAAAGAATCCACCTGCAGGCAGCTGTGTCCTGTGCATACTTTATGATACTATGAGCTGGTATTCATTCATTGGATCAGTTACTTATCTCTCATGGTGCCAAGACATGCGGTGCTCCTCTTTCTAAGCAGAGATGGACAAATCATCACCAATCCTACAGTATACTGCCATATCATGACACGAGGAGGTTCACGGGCACTATGCACTGGTTACTTCTCCAAAAAATATTTATATAGCCGTTTCCAGTGGGATGAGTATAGAGTTTATATCCAAACAGCCCCTGGTGAACTGGTTGCATCAATGATAACGGTAGATTTTAATATGGTCAACATGTGACTTGTTATGGTCCCAGTAGTCATGTGCAAAAGGTATCCAGATGTTAAAACAGTGGTCCTGAAGGTTATCATAGAATACTTACCTGCAGTGACACCCATAAATATTTGAATAGTGACACAATTTTATTATTTTTTCCTATATACACCACCATAATGAATTTGAAATAATGAAATCAATGTGTTATTGTAGCTTTAATTTAAGTTTAGGAAGTAACAGTTTTAACAGTTTTGGAATAACATCCATTTAATTACACAGTCCCTCCATTTGTATTAGATGAATTATACAGACATAACTAGCATTGATGTTGCCATACACTACAACAATGCTTGTTATTAAAATTTAAACAAACCTCCTAGCATATACCTATGTAGTCAGATTAACAAAATGAATGTAATGAAGTTATTTTAATTTAAAAGAATACTTTAATAAAAACACACATTCTGCACTATGACCGCACAGCAAATATCAACAGTTTTCTGCATTAGAAAACATTGCAGAAAAAATGGCCAAAAATAAAAAAAAATTCTAGGTCAAATAATACATATATTTTATAACTGAACCTAGTTTTTAGAATATAAGTACATACAGTAATTGTGAGTGTATAGCTGCAAGTGTGGACTATAGCACCACCTAGTGCCACTTACAAACCCACAAAAAAAAGGTAAGACCACAACATAGCAGTCTCATCTCATTTTCATTTAAATAATGCATTTCCTCCTTTTTACCATTATGTTTCCTATTGTCTCCATCCTAACAAAAAAAGGCTCATCACAAACCCTGTAAAATTAATACGCTGCTTGAATTTAAGTAATTCTATAAAATAAATACCCATTCAGGAGTGAAAGAAAGAAACACAGATTGTAGTTGCTGTTTGTTTATCTTCCAAAAAAGGACTCACTAGTCCTTAATTAAATCCCAAGAGCTTGTTGAGTGACGTGTGTACAACAGCCATCACCTGCCCAGAAGAGCTTATTAAAATGTCTCAATGGGACTTGTGCTACCCATCATTATTCATTTCTCCACACAAATCTGTTGAATGAAAGCCCCTGTTTACTTTGTTAAACTTTACTATATTTCTAAATACACGTAGTGCAAACTGTAGGGTTATACCAGGGTTATATGGATAGTGCTGTTTACAGAATTCACAACCTAAAATGTACTAAAGGTTTATGCACTGAAAAAGAGCTCTTTTGCCTCTAAAAATGTTCAGTAAGGAGACGTGATATCAGTATTCAGAGTGCCATACAGAAAGATGCTTTCACTCACACAACTTGACTTTGAAACTTATTAAACTCTAAACACTATTGATCTTTTTGCCCTTGTGGCTGTGTTAGAATCAGAGAGGGATATTTACCATCTCTCTTTAATTATCTATGACCTGGATGCCTGAGTCCCAGTACATGGCCTGCATTCATAAATATGTATGGATCAATAAATTTAGTATAGGGAGAATCTACTACACATACATTCAGATAGTGTGATTTGGCAAAAACTAGACAGTTTTACTCTCAACCATGAACAAATTATATTTATGCATTCTTAAAAACATGGTATGTACAAATATATCTCATATGTTGAATATGTTCAGTTATAATATGTATATTCAGTTATGAGACACTTTGCACACTTCAAGTTGTAAATGTCTCAGTTAAACTGAAGTCTTACATCTTGATCCACATCTGGTCATGTTTAACTGCATCATATTAATTGTACCTGCAACAGATCTGTGCAGCATGCGAAATGTGTAAAATAATTTTCACATCATTACATGAGCTGTGAAAAATACTGCTAATTGGTCACATACTGTATCTTCTTCTTTTTCATGGCATTTGTCCAGCCTTGGTGCGGAGTCTGCTTTTCGGCATGCCAATTTCCAGGCATATTACTAAGTTTTCTTTTGTAAGTTACAAAAGTTTAAGAAGTGAAAGGTTTAACTTAGTGTTTACAGACCGTAATATTACAATCAATTTAATTAGTATATTGGTATTACTTTACTCATGGAGTAATATACATGGAGTAAAATGCTTCAAAACCGAACTACTACTGGTAATTCAGGGTTCTTTACACAGACATGAATAAAAGCACACTGCATAGCATTAGATATTTACTGCAGGTAAATCATGGAAGGTCTTTCAAATCATAGTTTTTGCACGAATGTACAATGTGGATAAGTACATTCATGGCATTTGGTAGATGCCCTTATCAAGACCGACCTACATTTTTATCTCATTATACATCTGAGCAGTTCAGGGTTAGGGGCCTTCCTCAAGGGGCCAACAGGGACAACTTGTGGTGCTGGGGTTTGAAACTTTGACCTTCGGAACGGTAGTTCAATGCCCTAACCACTGAACTACCCCTGCCTCGCCCAGCACATACTCATTCCACTGACAAAATCTGCCTGTCTTAGGCACCACATTATATGCTGTACCAATTTTGTAACATATGTTTATCATGTCTGCATAATTATGTACAAAATCATTCAGTATTTCCATATATAAATTAAAACATTTATAAATAAATAACATTACAAGAGAATATATGCATGGCTGTAAAGAAAAAAAATAACAGACAAGTTTTCAGATGGAATTGCATATGGGATTTGCATAAAAATATAAAGGAGCGAGTATTACAAAGTTAGCTCAGTAAAACCTAACAGCTGTTTTCTTATAAAACTGCACAAATCATATATATATATATATATATATATATATATGTTGGGTTGTTTCCTGAGTCTTTGGCGTTCCATGTGCTTTAGGCTTAGGTTTAACATGGTATCAGACTCATAAAAAGAATGTGTGGCATTGTATGAGGAAGTCTGGAGTGGCAGAGACGTATGCTAGAGTGGTGCAGGACACGTATGAGAGCTGTAAGTCAGTGGTGAGATGTGCTGTAGGTGTGAAAGAAGAGTTCAAGGTGAAGGTGGGCCTGCATCAAGGATCGGCTCTGAACCCCTTCTTGTTTGCTATGGTGATGGACGGGATGACAGATGAGGTTAGACAGGAGCCTCCATGAACTATGATGTTTGCAGATGACATTGTGCTTTGTAGCGAGAGCAAGGAACAGATGGAGGAAAATCTAGAGAGGTGGAGGTACGCTCTGGAAAGTAGAGGAATGAAGGTTAGTCGTAGCAAGACACAATACATGTGTGTGAATGAAAAGAACCCAAGTGGAATGTTGAAGAAGAAGAGTCATAAAAAGAATGAGAATGAGAGAGCCAGAGTGTTTATTTGATCTGGCTATTAGCAATCTAGGTTATGTGTATTGTATCAGGGAAAAAAGTGGCTGAGTTTGTAATATGACCCACAGGTAGTTTTAAATAAATTATGAGTAAAGGAACTGTAAGAGACTTGACTTGAGATTGCAGCAGCAAAGAATTGGTCCAAAGTAAAACAGCTGCACATATGCAGGTAATTTTTTTTAAAGAAACAAACACCAAATAAGGGCAAATTTAATATTTTCTTATTCTACAGTGGAGAGAACCAAGTACAAATAAATATTCCAATATGAATATTCTAATTACTGTAATATTTTTTCAAATATGTTTTATTAACTTAGGCTCAGCAAAAAGGTGTCACAAAAGGTGTCAAAAAATAATGCAATCTGTGACGTAAACTTCGGAAACTTTTGTTATAATGGTATCTTGACAATACTATTGATTAGATTTTGGATGCTTCCATGTCATGTTTTTCCTTGATCTTGTGTCTTAGTTCATGATGGAAGATCCTGCCAAACATAATTGACAGATAATAGACAAAACATTCTAAAGCCATTCGTGCGGATGTGATTATCCTGGAAAAAAAAAAATTGCAAACTGTTTAATCCCAGAGTAACTCCTGTTCCATGGCACATGGGTGAACTGACACAATGGGACGTTAAAAGGTGTTGCAACAGAGGTTGCTTTAGTACTCATTATCTAAGACCACATTGCTCTCATCATCACTGGGTTGTGCAACCTCTCTCACCATGGCACGGTACTGATTCATCAGAACGGGAAAGTCTATACAACATTACACATTGTTAAACAACATTGGAAGGTCTTTATCTTGTATATGCATATTTACAGTATATATGCACAATTACATTCTTCTTTAAAGATCTTACATTGTGAAATAATACATTGCATTATTCACCAGTGTTCTCAAGGTTCTCATTAAAAAAAATAGAAAAGAGACTCCCTGGTGTGTATTGACATACATACACACAAAATAATGACGACAACACCCAGACTGGTTTGTTAAAAGGTGTAAAAGATGTTTAACGTTAGTTTTGTTCCATTTGTTTGTACATTAGCTCATTAGTGTGTGTATTATCTTCGCATGTTGCCTGTAGCCCTGGGTTATAAATGTTTTAATGATTTTCACTGGAGTACAACATAAAAGTATTTGCAAGGAACCTTGGTTACAGAAACAGGGTTACACTGGGTAATTGGGTTACTGTTTCTTCCTTTCACACTCTCCCTAACTGTACAGAGATGTGAGTCACTGAGCACATTACTATTCATTCACATGCTTGAGAGAGAAACAAGAGAATTAAAGACGCTCAGCTACTACTTTAATGTAGTGTGTGTATGTATATTATACTGCTTTGCATATAATACACAGTATATACAAGAAATATCACACTCATCACTGATACCTTCCTCCGGTGCTTAAGGTTGAATTCGGAACAAATGATCAGACATACTGTACATGCCTACATACTGTAGGCTTAATGAAACAGAATGGACACAGCTCCGGAGTGAATTTACAGCAGCCAGACAAGTTGAAACCAAGTTCACTGATCAGTGAAACAATGTGTTCTCACCCCCTAGTACCTGACCTCCTGCCTGGCCCCCAGCAAACGTACCCATGACACAGTCTACAGCTCTGCACAGCTCCATTAGAGGTAAATGAGAAGACTGAACCTCCACTGACTCCCATATGCACGATGCTCTGCACATGTCATTATGACACTTATAAATATTTAATTAGTGCTTAATCTGTGAGCAAACCCAGTGTCATGGACAAACAAACCAAACAAACTTCTGGGTAAGGATAAATACAGACGAAATAATGTATTCCGATAGGAGTAAGATGGGTGAGACTTGGCACAACACACAAAAGGAGCATTATTAATGAAACAATAATTTTTGATTTCAACTACACTTTAGCTAAAAATAAATGATAATTTCCACACCAGTCCCTCTCTCTCTTTCTCTCTCTCTCTCTCTCTCTCTCTCAAAAAAAAAGAAATAGAAATAAACACCCCTTGTCATTTAATGTATTAAAACAATCTAATATTACACCTTCTCTGAGATTTAACAATAACAAGAGACTTATATGGCGGTAATCTGGGGGGTTGTGTGGTTTTAAAGAAAAAAAAGTACGCCGAAATAAAATTAGTTTTCATTTTATTTATAATAAATAAAAGAAAAGTAATAGATAAGCAGCCTCTGTGTAATGTAAGTGGTTTTGGGTTATTCAGTGAATTTGGCTATTATGCAATTTGGCTATTATTTGGTGCTCTTATATTACATATTACTGTATATCTGTATATCTTGTGTATACTCTAGTGTATATATATATATATATATATATATAGTGTGTGTGTGTATGTGTGTGTGTATATATGACATCACATGACACTTACAGGATTACCAGAGGCGAACATTTTTATAACACAAGCAATGCCTGATACTTATTAAACACGTTTATGGCCACGTACTTCAGAAGTAGACTGAGTTTCATGTCATCATAAATATTCTGTCTTATTGAGCACAGACCTATAACTTTGTTATACCTGGATTTTATTATTGTGTATAGCGTTTATAACATTCTATTTTTAATTCTATATATCAGTTTAGGGTTTGGGTTTCATATGACCAAGGTGAAAGGTAGTATCTAATAATAATGCACTCTGTTGGTCACACTGCAAAAGACATACTGTATATAAGACAACACTCCCAGTGCCACAGCACCACTATTGTGCAATATTCCACAAATATGAAGATATGGATGGTACACATGCTGTTACAGAAGAAAAAAAATCTTTTAATTTGTTTGATTATCCTAAGGTCTTAGCTTTGGCTTGCTTCTTACAAAAACCTTTCCTTGTAATCTGCCCACACAAATTCAAAATGCCCATGCGACTGTGACACTGAGGCTTTGCATTAGAACTCAAAGGCACAGAACTATTTTATTCAGCCTTTGATTTCCTTGGTGTTGGAGCTGTTATGATTCAAAAATACATTTGTACAAAAATACATTTTGTTTGATTTGTTACAGTTAAGTTTCAACAGTAATTTAATTCCTGTGCATAAAGGAACATACTGTAGGGATGTAAAGCTATAGTATGTGTGACATTTTGACCAGATTTCTTTTATTTATTGAAATGAAACCATGGGCCATAATAATATTTGGTGTTAATAAATGATGGAACATGTGCATAGTGCCCTAAGATGGACTGATGACCCATTCATGGTATATTCCCACCTCGGGCCAAATGTTCCAAAGGTTCATCTCATCATCAACTCATCGCCTATACTGCTTAATCCTGTATACAGGGTCGCAGGGGCCTGGAGCCTATACCAGGAGACTTATGGCACGAAGCAGTGTATGGCACGAAGCAGTGTACACCCTGGACCAATCCAACAGGCAATTTGGGAATGACAATTAACCTAATCTGCATGTCTTTGGACTGAGGGAGGAAACCGGAGTACTGGGGGAAACCCACCAAGCACGGGAAGAACATGCAATACAAATCGAACCTTGCCAGGAATCGAACCTGGACCCTGGAGGTGCAAGGCAACAGTGCAATCCATAAAGCCACTGTGCCACCCAAAGGTAAGGTTATAAAACTAAAATCGTGCTGTACTTAAATTTTATTTTTGCATATTTTCATCTTTAGGCAAAACAAACAAACATCTAAAAAACATGTGCTTATTCAAATTGTGACCTATATCATTCATCTCACTGTTGACATGGAAACACTCTCAAAATAACATTTTTTTTGTCCTGCAATATTCTGAAAGAAAGTGTACAGTAAGCACTGCCATGTACTGTAGATAGGTATCAGAATTTGTTTCCTGTTTATATCCATGATGTGTTTTGCTGATATTGCTGAATCTTATTAGGGTAATTTAATAACAACAATAAATTAATGTAATTGAAAGCAAATGAGTCTTGTTTGTAACATATTCTGTACTACTAAAATAACAATTCTTTACATTTGTTATATTAACAGCAACACAAGTAAAATTAGGTCAGTCTGTGGATTTCTGCTGCAGTAAGATATTTTGCTCACCACAGATTCATGTAATTCATGTGCCAATCATTTTAACTCTTAATTGAGGTTTCTATGTTTCAATGAAATGTTTAAACCTTAATAATTAATTCAAGACTGACATAGTAACAGAGACCCATGTTAGGGAGCAGTGTACTGTTACACAGACTCCTAGTATTTGGAAGAAGTGCACCAGATATGCAATATCGCAGCCTGTGCAGTTCAGACTACAAAATAATCATGAAACAATTTGACAAGACCAACCATAAGATGTTTATTATTATTATTATTATTTTCCCATCTTCTCGTCATGCAGTTATGATACCCACACTATATTGCCAAAAGTATTCAATTGACTGGCTTCAAATGCATATGAACTTGAGTAACACTCAATTCTTAATCCACAGGGTTTAATATGATGCTGGCCCACCCTATGCAGCTATAACAGCTTCAACTCTTCTGGGAAGGATTTCCACAAGGTTTAGGAGTGTGTTTATGGGAATTTTTGACCACTTCTTTAGAAGCACATTTGTGAGGTCAGACACTTATGTTGGACAAGAAGGCCTGGCTCGCAGTCTCGCTCTAATTCATCCCAAAGGTTTTCTATCGGGGTGAGGTCAGGACTCTGTATATATACTGTATATATATTTGAAATGGATTGAGGAGTTACGAAATGGGGAAAGAAACCCAAAGGTTTTCTATCGGGGTGAGGTCAGGACTCTGTA
>JAQQZS010000038.1:9186039-9212952 GCA_030068045.1 Platyallabes tihoni
ATGTATTCTTGAGTCATCCACCATCATTTTGTGGCTTTTGTAAAGTATCGGTTCAGGCACCGTTTTGGCACCGGTACTGTTTTAAAAGTATCGATTTGGCACCGGTATCGAAAAAAACCCAAACGATACCCAACCCTTGTAGTGCTCGCCTTGCCCCTTTAAGTATGCTCTTTTGTTCACTTTCAATTTATAAAGATGAGCATCTAAGATATGGTCTTGCGAGATGGATGGATATATGGATGCCCAGTAACCTCCAACAAAGCTGCTCCAAGCCACTTTTTCCTTACTAGTGAGCTTCCTGGGGATTTCCTTGCACTCCATGAGCTTCTTCCTTTGTAGTCTGTTAAAGACATGGGCACTGAGTTTTGCCAGGGTAGGAAATCAGT
Organism: Platyallabes tihoni; assembly: GCA_030068045.1. Classification (NCBI taxonomy): domain Eukaryota; kingdom Metazoa; phylum Chordata; class Actinopteri; order Siluriformes; family Clariidae; genus Platyallabes; species Platyallabes tihoni. The sequence goes on from JAQQZS010000038.1 coordinate 9,186,426, forward strand.
CTTGGAGGTACTTAAAGGCTTCTGGTCTCCTATCAAGAACTTTGTTTGACCTAAGTATTTTGTTTTTTGTTTTTTACAATTCACCTCAAGGAATCAACACTAATCATTAAAGTGTTTTTCCTAGTTCAGTGTTTAGTTGAATCAAAATGGAAGTGTGACACAAAAATGTAATAGTTTTGCTAGATGGTACTCTACAAGCACTTCTGCATTTAAAAATGCACTGATTACCTGGGAACGTGATTGTTGGGAATGTGGGTGATCACCTGGGAATAATGACTGCATCTTTTCTCCTCTATTTTCTTGTCACAATATTTTCGTTCCATCTTATTTACTTCATAGCTAATCCACCTTTTATGTACGTTGAGTCTATATTTTGACAATTTCAGGTATTAAATATTGTGAGCTACTGTATGTTGCTTTGCACTATACTTATGAGTAATCAGAAACGTTTGTAAAAAATTTTGTTCCTTTTGGCTTATGCAAATGTTTTTAAGCATATTTTCCAAATTTCAAAGACAGGCCTCAATGTCATCGAGCTACTTAAGGGAAAATATTTTATAGTCTTTTTGTACTTTCAGTGAAAGTTATTCATAGTTATTCATTAAATTAAACAGTTCTCCTTTTTCTCCATTTTTTCCCTCTAGTTGCGCTCCATTGAGGATATGCAGACGGTGCAAATCATTAAGGTTCTGCGCTATGAGAAGAAGTTAGCAGCCATGTTCCTGCTGATGATATCCTGTTATCTTGTATGCTGGACACCTTATGCCGTGGTCTTCATGCTGGTAGCTTTTGGCAAGCAGAATGCCGTCTCGCCCGCTGCTGCCATCATATCTTCATTCTTTGCCAAGTCCAGCACCGTTTATAACCCAATTATATATGGCTTCATGAGCAAGAAGGTGAAGAGAGTATACACTACACATTAGATTAGTTCTCAGTTACAGCATGGTAAAATACAATGATACACACAGTAAATATAGTATATTTAGTATCTACACTAGTATATCATGATTCAATGAATAAAAAAGACAGTTGTGTAGACATGTGTAACGTCTCTTCACCCCCTGGTTGTGTATTTGTATCGTTTCCTAGTTTCGGCGTTGTGTTTTAAAGTTGCTGTGCTCCCGTCTGGCCCACCTGCAGTGCATCATTAAGGACCACCCGCTGACCTACTCCAGCCACCCTGTACGCCCAATCATGATGTCTCAAAGCCGTGACGACAGGCCTAAGAAAAGAGTGACCTTCAACTCCTCTTCCATCGTTTTCATCATTGGCAGCAATGACACAGATCCTTTGGACTACAAATGTCGTGAGTCATCAGAGATCACCGTGATTCAAGTAAAACCCCTTTGAGTCCACCACAAATAGTCTGAAAGTATTGGTACGAAAAGGCATGTGGGTTTGAGATCAACTTATGAATATTAAAGTTGCACCCATCAAACATCCAATACCTAGAATCAGCCAGGTGTCAGCTTGATCGGCCATGACCGGTAACCTGACAATCAGTCCCAGACATATCTGATTCCTTGTTACTGAAATTTACATGCATGGGCTGAGTAAAGCAAGAGAAAAGTGTCTGCCCTCTCATGCAGAGATTGCGAGTAGTCATCCGGGGTGAGTCTAGAGAGCAGACAGGCCATGCTCTCAGGAGGAGGGATGACAAACTTGCATTTTCAAATCTATCAGAGTGCAAGTTGTATTAATACCTGTGGATAGCACTCTAAGTGTTTCAATCAGCCACCTGATGGTACGTTCAGCAGGCTGGCATCACATTTCAGAGGAAACACATGACCTGCCTGGTTGGTTGCTATCACCGTGTTTTCAGTCCAGTAACCTCGATTTCATTTGTTGTTTAATATTTGTTTGAGTGATTGAAAGTCACGTAATACTGTGCAGTTTTTGTTTAAATGTAAAAGTTATTCAATTATTATCAATAATTATTTTATTAAAGAAAAGTTTAAAAAATATTTGTGTATGATGTCGATTATAGTTCTTATCTCTTTCAGTCTTGATTGGCTGAATCACTCTGTAAAGTGGCACTGAATTTTTCTATCCACATTCATATCGCATATTGTTACTGGTTGCATATTGCTGCTACCATTATGACTTCATAATATCAATAAAGATTAAAAAGATTGGATTCCAGAGCCAGCCAGGCAAGCCCTATCCATGGCATTAACTGCAAAATGGTTGATAAATGAGCTTACTGTATATGTTTTGTAACACAAAAAGATTATTTCTCCAACACTTTGGTCTTTAGATCACTCTGATAAAAGTGAAGGTTGGCCTTTTGAATCTTACCACTGGTAAGTGGATTGCATCTGGTGGTATGGCTTTTAGATTTCTGCCCCTGAAATCTTTAAACAGTGGCTTGTGATATCACCTCTGCCATGTGGAGGTTGTAGACACTGATGTTTTTGGGTTCTCTTCAAATCTTATACCATGCTCAATTTATCAGCTACTGTTGGTTTCTGTCTTTTTCATGACATTCCAAATTGTTATATTGAGTATGCTTGCGCAATGTTCCCTCTTTTCTCAGCTTCAGAATGATTGACAGCTCTCTGGTCTTCATGTTGGAAGACTTTTGAAACAAAAAGTCCACTCTTCCTAGGGGAAAGCATGGGCTCAAACCAAAAGTAGGAATACAGAGCTATTAACTATTAAATCATCAATGTAACATCACACCTGGGCAACATATCTGTCAGTCATATTTTCTAGTGTTTTTGATGACTTGAAACATAGGTTTGTTCACACAAATAGTTACCAAGTTTTAAGTTGATTTAAGTTAAGCAAAGTAAAATCCCACCTTAGATTTGCTGTACTTTTAGGGAGGAGTTTACTGCATCCGCAGTGATGCAGAAATTCAGATTTTTGCCATGCTGTCATACTTTCTTGTTTTTGCTTCATATACACAGTGAAGTCATGTGCCGCTAGATACAGATATATGTGTGAAAGTTCCCCTGTCAACTGAGTGTTATGGTAAAATGTATTCATATTCAACATAAATACTGCTTGTATAACTGTTGAGTATTTTATTGACAGAGTATTTATATGTACCTTCATTATGGCCTAAAAGAACCACAGTACTTAACACTTCTCATACTTGATTGTTTTGTTTTTTTTGTGTGAAGTGTTTCACAGCTCTGATTTTTTTGTTTGTTTTTTTCAAATCATATATGAATTCATTTAATTCTAATTTAATCATAGGATACTGTTACATTTTGCAAGAGGACCTATTAATTGACTTATTAAAAAGCACCATAAAAGGTCACTGATTTCTTCACCAGCACATTAGATTAGCAGAATATATGGTATTGGTGGTGGAAAAGGCGGATATGATTTGACAATGGGAAAAGTAAATTTTTACTAGGCTGCAAAGACCAATAAATCTACTTTCCACTTTCATTTGCTGGATTCTCAGTTCACTGATCTCAGGTCATGTGCAGAGATCATGAAATGACCTCCCATTTACCTACAATGAGATATCCATAGAAGAAAAAGGAGAAATTCAGATGTAAGGAAATTTTATATTAGAGATCTGGCTAAATTGTTGCTGACAGAATGACCATGCAAAAGTAAAAATGATCAGGCAGAGATGTTAAGATGGAAAATGGTGTTTCATTTTCAGTCCATGAGGGGAATACAATACAGGTCATACAGTATGCAGCAAACATACATATAAACTATTTGGGCATTAGAAAATGTATTGTTTATTCAACATATGATAGTCTCACTCCTGAAAGTCACTTTGGATAAGGGCATCTACTAAATTCTGTTAAATGTATTCCAGACAGTAAAAACAGAACTACTATTATAAATTGGTGAAAATTACAGAATGTGTTGTTTACATTGAAATATAATGTAACTTTTAAAATACATTTTAATTGGCAAAAAATTTTATGTAAATGTAATTCCTTAATTAATTTCCAGCGTATATACTATATTGACAAAAATATTCGCTCATCTGCCTTCAAATGCATATGAACTTGAGTAACATCCAATTATTAATCCATAGGATTTAATATGATGTTGTGTACTGGTGCGCAGTAATGTTGGAACAGGAGTATGAAATTGTCCAAAATGTCTTGGTATGCTGAAGCATTAAGAGTTCCTTTCATTGGAACTAAGGGGCAGAGCCCAATGACTAAAAAACAACCCCACACCAGTTCCAACTTGACTACGCACCAGTGCACAAAACAAGATCCATAATGACATGGATGAGCAAGTTTGGTGTGGAAGAACTTAATGTCCTGTACCTCAATCCGATAGAACACCTTTGTTCTTAGAGAGGATACTGCGAGCCAAGCCTTCTTCTCAAATATCAATGTCACCGATTCCCATGAACACATTCCTAGACCTTGTAGAAAGCATTCCCAGAGGAGTTGGAGCTGTTATCGCTGCAAAGAATGGGCCAGTATCTTATTAAACCCTATGGATTAAGAATTTGATGTTTCTCAAGTTCATATGCATGTAAAGACAGGCGAGTGAATGATACTGACAATATAGTGTAACTGATCAGGCATATTACTCGAGCATTGCTCTAGAACCTGAGCAATGCATGTGTAATTGTAAGTCATTGCAAGTCATTTTACAATGACATTAAGCAGGTCTGTAATATGAATTTTACTTTAATCTTCTTTACGTTCTGGAAACATGTGAGGTTTGAACATTATGCCATTATTTCTCTAATTATGTTTTATAATGATTTATAATTACCTACTGTAATTAGAATAACTTCTCTCTAGTAAAATTAAACCCAATATGGCCCTCTTGACTTTAATCACAGGCTTATTAACTACTTAATTTTTTTTTGCTCCAATTCAACTTTAATGAGGTTGTCACAGCATTTGAAAGCGTTCACTGTAACTGGGATGACCAAAAATGTGTCGAGAATGACTAGGGCATCCTGAAATATCTTCTACATCCATTTATGGAAGCTTACTTTTTGAAACCAGTTGAGGTTAACAAATCGGCCCCACAGCTGCTCCACAGTAATGCTGGGCTTTTTGGGAATGTATCTGATTAGCAGATAAGTCACTCCCAATGCAGACCCTGTCCCCAAAAGCACTAGGCCCCGAGTGATTACCTGCATAGAACAACAACGATCTTTATGTATCAGATTATTCTTTTTTGTATGATGTATAATTTTTTTTCATTATGAGATTACAATGAAATTATATGAGATAAAGGCTTTTTTCTATTGGCTCGTCACTTTAAGCAAATGTTTTCTTTTTTTTTTTTTAATGGACTTTTGTAAATTGTACGTGGGTTTAGTGAAGAGGACTGAGGAGTCTGTTCATCTAAGGCAAATGAAATCTTCCAGACAAGTTAAAAGAATGTTCTCCTCTCAGACTTTCTAATTGCGTAGACACAGGCACTGACAGGTTCAGTTCACTGTCTACATATTTCTCAGAAATGGTGTTTGAGAATGCCACAATGATAATGAGAATTTGCAGCATTGCTGTAGCAACAAAACCGGTTTCAACACTACCTGCCTCTCTATCTCCCCTGCCCTCTCTCCTCAACCCAAATAAAGAAACAAACAAGCAAACACCACACGCGCACACATACGCGCACACGCGCATGGGAATAATTTGGAGTTCACCTTGTTCTGCCATTGCCAACGGATCACTGCTTCATGATAGCGTGTTCGTGTGAAGGTCACCTGAAAGTAGATCAACTTTAAGGTTCTTCATTAAAACCGACCTATCATTTCCAAAAAAAAAGAGAAAAATAAGCAGAAAATGGGATACCATTGTGTACAATGGGATTATAGTCCTCGGCATGATGAAATGGAGTGCGTTGTCCAGATATTTACGGAACAGAAAGTACTTGGAGTTCACATGTGCTCGCATCTAAGACATAAGAAAACAAATTGTTATTCCAATCCCTGTCCATTTTAGTAGAAGTACCTGTACACCCAAAACCAGAACAAATTATTATTATAAGAAGAAGAAGAAGAAGAAGACCAATATTTACTGCTGTAACCTGTGTTTATGGGTTTTACTCCAAACAGCACTATAATTTCACACTATGTTTGGATGAAAGAAATCACCTCTATATAGTTGTACATTGCCAAATCAGCTATGGCATGGTCATCAGGTACACGGACCAGTGAGTACTCCGGGAGAACAGCAGCTTTAAAAAATAAATGAATAAAAAGTATATTTAAACAACATTGTGTTTTATTCCTGTCGACAGGTGATGTCATTTACACCTATGGTTAAAATGCAAATTAACTTTAGTCATTAATTATTATTAATCATTATTACTTATACTAATAATGCTAACTAAAGATTATTTAATGTTATTTGTAATCATTTGCAAGCATTAAACCACACAGTAAAAAAGACTTACAAATGTCTTCATTAAACTGATCCAGAAGTTCATCAAAAACAAGACAGTCCTCAAAGCCCTAAGAGACAAAGATGGATAATAAAGAATAACTTGGGCAGTACTGGTGTCTCTGTTGCAGAATGATAACCACGTTTATGTTACTTAAAGTAGCTATTTTATATTAGATTTTATGTCATGTATATTTTGTGTTATATATGTCCTGTTCACGGAAAATATGGTTTTTTTATGGGGTTTTTTTTTATGTTCCTCTTCTGGCACCATTCTAAAATTTGTATAAAATTAAAAAAAAAATTATGTGAAAAAGAAAAGGACTAAAAATCTATATGTAGAATAAAATGCTTTTTCAGACTATGGTTCATAATTTAAACACCTTTTACACTATACAATTAACAATTACATGTTTTATGTTTAGTAAATGAAGTATCATAAATCCATAATTATGGCCATATGTCTCACTATTCTAATTTATACTCACTGCATTCATACCCTGGCCATAAAATGGCACCACAGCATGAGCGGCATCCCCCATTAAGACACATTTATCATCCAAATGGTAAGGAGAGCACTTCACTGACACCAAGGCCTGAGGAGGCAGTCGGAAATAGTCCCTTTTTAGAGCATCACTGAAACATACAATAAACGGCAGTTAGAGGTGTGAACCTCTTCGTTCTAATCAAATTTATTTCAATAATGCGCTGGAAAACACAGTTTTCAATAAACACTGTAAAAGTTGCACACTGTTTTTTGGCCAAATTTGCATTGCTTCTATAATTTGGACAAGTTTGAAATGTCACTTCTGAAGAGAAACATCAGCATAAATTAATATTGTGCCAAATTCAAAACATATTATCAGTTAATTTGTGAGTTTTCTTCTTTTAATAAAATTAGGCCTCATTTAGGCCTTGAAAGTCATGTGGTATCCTATCCATTTAACCAAAAAAATCTCCATGTATACAGTACATTTCCATAAGACATGCTACAAATATGAACTTTTATTTTCTTGGGCTTTGTTCCCTTTTATCCTATGAGTCACCAGATTAGATCATTTGATCTGCAAGATCTAGCACTTGTTTTATGCTGGATTTCTTCCTGTTACAACCCTCTCATTTTCTAAATGGGCTTGGGATTGTATTGTAGGCAGTGGCTGGGTTGTATGGGGTTCAGGATTCAGGGTCTTCCCCAAGGACTCAACGGTGGTGGGTCTCGAACACCTGACCAGCAAGGAAAAGCCTCAACTGCATGAGCTATCACTGCCTCAACACTGAAAGACTGCTTATTATAATTACTATAACTGCACAGAGATGTTTCATACATTGTATAAAAATACGAGCAAGAGAGTGGTTATACTCAATATCACTCTTGCTCTTGCAAAACTGGCTTAATTATATATGGATTTTTCATAAAAATTTTAATATATTTTATAGTTTTTATAGTAATTGAACACACCAATTATATAAAGAAAATAAACATGGTCATTTCATACTAATGACCTAAAAGTATCAGTATTTCGTTGTTTTATAGAATTGTATTAGAATCATTGAAATCATGCAAATCATATGTGGTGTAAATACGTCACTTATTGATGACTGGCATTCATCAATATACACATATGAGTGCCAAGAAAACCAAAGTTACTGAAACTAGTGTAAATCTGGCAGTAATGTTTAATTTAGTTTGAACAACAAAGACTTTTTACACACAGCTCTACCAAAATATTCATGAGTGAAGCCCACTGTGCTCAGCTCCTATGAGCTATGAGTCAATATTAAATTAAAGAACATACAATAAAAAAAAATGACCTGTAATTATTAAATAATTATATTTATAATATTAGCACGAGAATTTATTTTAACAAACCTCCAATGCCATATTCTGATACAAATTGTGAATGATGATTTCAAAGTGAAATACAGCATCTTGCCTTTAATGATTTCCTTTTTCAAACATAGAGTAGTTACTTGTGATGGGTTTAAAATTACCTGGCTTTAATGGGCAGAATTTAAACCTAGCATTTCAGGAGGAAATAAAAAAATAAAAAACTTAAACATCTCAACACCTTCCATATCTTCAAAGTCACCTGAAGCATCCTGTTCTTTGCCAATTAAAACCTCATAACTGAAGTCTGTACATTTGCACACCAGCATTTTCACACTATTCAGACAGCATCCTTGGAATTACAGCCTGATATACAGTAGAGAATCACAATTCAGACCGCAGAATAAAGAAGAGATAGAGAGAGAGTGAACATTTCTTACGCTCCAAAGAGTGCAATGGAATCTGGGAAATATTTCTGAAAGAAGTTCATCAGCTTATCGCCCGTGGTAATCGTGTCATATTTCTCAAATGGCATGAAGAGTGTGCAGGTAAAGGTCTTGTCCTTTAAAACACAAATTAACACTCTGAGATCTTAGATTGCGGTAAAGACTATAAATATAGCACACAGGATGTCCTGTTCTAAATTTATTGCACATTGCAGTTGAATACTCAAAACTGTTCAGTAGATATGCATTATTTTTGTGTAACATAACAGGTAGTTCCAGGTGTATCAAATGAAAAGATAAATGTCAATGTCCTTGCCCTAATGCATTATTGTTTCTATAGTAACAGTTCGTACACAGGGATGTCTAGTTTGTTGTGCATACATATTAATATGATCTTAATAACATCTTTTCTCAAAATCAAAGTTCATCCATTCATTCATCCATCTTGAAACCTTTGTTGTCCAACTAGGGACCGTGGAGGTAAATGGTGACCATTGGGTTAATTTCCATTTTTTTATGACTGTGGTAGGACCTCTGGTCAACATTCACACACACATTCATACACTATGGGCACGTCAATTGGAAATGCCAATTTGAGAAATCTGCATGTCTTTGGATTGTGGGAGGAAACCGGAGTACACAGACGAGAGTCGAACCCAGACTCTTAAGTGCATGTTTACAGAAAAAAATAGAAGAAACATTCATGTATAATCAAGAAGCTAGAACAATGTATTATATTGGTTTTATTAAAATTCAATAATTGTTGATAAAACAAAATTAAAATGTGGGTCCTTTTGGGGCTGGGGTAGCTCAGTGCTTAAGATGTTGGACAACTGATTGGAAAATCATAGATTAAAACCCCAGCACCACCAAGCTACCCCTGCTGGGCCCTTAAGCAAGGTCCTCAAATGTATTTTATATAATGAGATAAATATAAGTTGCTCTGAATAGGGGATTCTGCCAATGACATACATGTAACTGTAAAGAAAAAAAAACTACAAACTATTACCAGAGTGAATTAATGAATTGATCTTGCAGGTTTGTAACACTATAGACAGAATCATTATAAATACCCATCATTGTATAATGATGTTGATCACTTGAGGAACCAAGAAACCTTCATGGTAATATTAAATAATTTTAAAAGGAAGAGCTGGAATAGTGGTTTATGACTAGGATACATTTCCTTATGTAATATTATGTTCTATTTAAGGAGTAGTCCTATATTGCTCAAACCTATTTAGGACATCATCTGATTATCAGGATTGAGGTCAAAATCTCTATAACAATGACATTTCCTTCACAAATCTCTTTCTATGCTACTTAAACATCTACGTTCTTTCAGAAACACTTTTTCATATAAAGTGACTTCATGTTTCATTTTAGTTGAATGAGTGTAGAATTTTCCAAATGTGATTAATATGATTAACCCTTACCATGTTTGGGAGAGCAATCATCATAAATGTGTTCCTGGGCCAGATATGAAGAAAATTGGGTTCCATTGCAAACTGAAAATAGAAGCAAAAATAAGTAGGATAAACTGTGAATAAAAGTGATAATTACATAACTACAGTTGGGGTCAGAAGTTATACATATACTTATCATAAAAATGGATGTCCATGTACAGTATTAAGATTTTATGATTTGTAGTTTACCTGGTTGCTTTGAGATTTCTGTCAAAGTTTTGTTTGATAAAACTACAGCATATCACCACAAGCAACTGATACCAACTGTAAAGCATGATGGTGCTGGGGTGGTGGTTTAGATTTATACAATAGATTAGATTTATCCACTCTATGTATAGCAGAATATTTTATTAATTAATAAAATGTGAAGCTGTCTGTCCAGCTTGTAATGGAACAGCACAGTGATCACCAACACGCCATAAAAATTACACATGTGAATGGAAGAAACTTTAATTTTTTAAGTATAAATAAGAACAAATTAGGGTTTTGGAATGGACAGGTCAAAACTCAGACCAAAAACCCAATGAGATGCTGCGGCAGGGCCTTAATGGTGCTGTAAGTTTAAGTGCCCTCAAACATCAACAGGTACTAACTTCAAAACCTAGTCATAAATAAAACTTCAAAACCTTTTTATACATAAATTAAAACCTAGCTACGTAGGAATTACTTTTCATTTCCCATTACTATAAATTTTACAGGTCTGAGAGGGTTGCCGTTACTTACATCACCATTTTTTGGAGGCATAGTGAGCTCAAGGTATCCATGAGGGATGTAGGTCTGGCTGTAATCAAAGCGACTGCGCCGTAAAAACTGTCTCCTCGTGGCGGAGAAGGCACCGTCGCAGCCCACTATGAGATCTGTCTGGACCTCCTTTTCAGTACCGTCAGGCCTACAACAAGCAGACAGCATAACAGCTTCATCAGCTCCACTGAAGTTATACTTATTACACAGAATAAATGCAGATGAAGATTATAACATGTGATAAAATTTCTGCACGAGTGGGCACCTTTTAAAACAAAGCAGATTTACAGTAGTGGTCAAAAGTTTTCAGACACTACTATATCGCCTATAGTATATAATGCCTATATACACTATATATAACTTTCCCTGTGCACAGAACAGGTGATGTTACTAATTAGTTCCCACTGAAAAGTTGTGCTAATTAGAATGAAAAGCTGGTTTAGATGGAACGAACATGTGGCAGGACTTTCTGAAACCGGGTGTCATCTTTTAGACTCTATGCCTAACCCAATCCAGCAGGTTTTGAAGAACTAAGGACTTCATATGAAATATTTATTATTGCAGAGCAATTTCATTGCATAAAATAACTATTCTTATTATCTTGATTGGCATTATTTAATAATAATAATAATCATCATCATCATAAAAATAATAATACTACATAAATAAATAAATAAATAAATAAATAAATACTCGACATATTTATATATACTTTTTTTTAATTAACATATGGACAATCATCTATCATATCTATCATATAAAAATCATTTAAATTGATTTTACTTATGCATCAATACTTTTAGCCACCATTATATGTGTAAATAAGAAAATTAGGGGAAAAAATGTAAATAAACTGTTTACCCAAGAAAGGTCATGGTCCCAGTTTCTGGACTCCAGTCAAGCAGTTTGTGGTTAAAGTTCAGTTGTGTGTTTGGATATGCTTCAGCCGCTGGAGTGAGACAATATTCAGAGACAATAAGGTCCACAAAAGGTTCAGGAACATAACCTTGCATCATTGTATATACAGTACGTTATACAAACTTTTCTACTATTACAATATTTACATCACCAAGTTAGAGTATTGGTATCCACTGTAAGTACTGGCCGTTTTTAGAAATTATATTATATTTCATTTTGGTAATAAGGTGGTGTTGCTTTCCACTTTTAAATTTGTATTTTTTTTAAACATTTATTACATTTTTTGTTACTTTACAAATGTATAACACCAGTAAAACAGATTTGCCAGATAAGTGTGACTACCTATTAGCAGCTCCTTATTGAGGTTGGCTCTGCTGACAGAAAGGATGTACTGAAAAGAAACAATTTGACATTTAATATCCGTACATAATAAATATAATGGTATTGCATATAGAATCTGTATGGTAAAACATTTTGGTGAAATAAAATTGCTTTATGCCAAAACAGTACATATTTTACTTTCATGTCCATGATGTTGCTTGCCACTTATAATGTTATTAAAGAAGTAAAACAAACCTGTAATACATAAATTGACCAAAACTGTCTGGAATACTCCTACTGTTTGAAGCAGGGGTGATTACAAACACAGTGCTATGTCTGCTTAAAAATACCTGATTCAACTCAGCAGTTATCCATCAGGGTTTATTATATTTTTTTGTTAAATCAGTGAAATCACTAAACGTCGCTGGACTCTGGCCTGTAAAATGTGAAATTTACTCACTTGGTTTAAACATTCACAGTCCAGACTGAAAAAAAAACCCTGCACCTGTAGGTTAATGACTTTCAAGCTACTGTAAATAGAGACAGGTTTTCCAATCAAAAAGAGAAGACTAATGTTGTGAACAGAAGTTTCTTTAGTTTATTTTTTTTGAAGGAAAAAAAAATTTCCCCCAGAAATCAACTATGCACTAATGAACATAAATGCGGAGACTGATAAATCTGCACTGTGACAAAGTAATATTGACGCTGGCCTACCTGACCTTTCTTTCCATATGGTATAGGAGAACGTTTTCCATTCATGTTGTGGATCATACGAGCACGCATTGGAATACCTTTGGAAACAATCTGCAGGCAGATGGCAATAAAAGGAATGAAATTTATACTTGATTAAACTTTCAAATCTTAATCTAACAAGTATGAATTTAAACTATTTTATTCTACCACATAATTACATTTAGTTCACATTAACAGATTATAAAAGTATTTCTTCTACTGGGGGTGGAAGAGATGCTTATTGTTTATCGGCTTTAAATATAATAAAATTTGTATGCAGTTTAATAAAAAAAAAATTTAAATAAAATAAAAAAAGACCTATGTATTATATTTAACACAGTCAGTATGGAAATACCTTGTCTTCTATTCCAACATGTTTTAAAGCTTGGCGTCCTCTATAGGAAAGGGCTAGATTTATACTCCTGCCCTTAACAGTCTTGGCAGAGCGAATATCTGTTGATGAATTAAAATTAGTCAAACATTACTATTCAACACACTGAAATTCATCATCATTGAAATTTCTTTTCATAATTTTATTATTATAGCATTGTATTTAATCAGTAAATCTCAGTTGTTAACAAATGCATTCTAACAAGTCTGTATAAACTTGAAATTATTTGCTTGCAATAATTACATCTGTAAAAAAAATACCTTCTCGAGATTCATAAACTGCAACCTCAAATCCTCTTTTTGCCAAGAAGCATGCATTTAAGCCACCAACCTAAATCAGAAAGTAGGCATGTTGGGTCATATGTCTCAAAAGACATCATCATTAAGTTCCTTTACATCTATTATAATGTTCATTATAGTAAGTAATTATTAATAATATAATATTTTACATACAGTAGTCCATGGTTTCCCACTTTTTTATGTTATGTACCATCACATTCTGTATTAGTACATCTAGTTTCTACTAACAATATTAATTGTATTTTTTTATTAATAAATATTTTACATCTGGACAAGGACTAATTATTATTATTATTATTATTATTATTATTACCCAACAGCAACTACTTTCTATTATCCAGTTTATATAGGTTAAATCACCCAACATATTTTACATATGCATATATATTCCTTATAAATCCAAACAATTCTGACAACTAAAATTTTCTAGTAAATGGGTCAAGCATAACTCCAATGTAATCTTTGTAAAATAAAAAGTATTTTACTATTCAGTGAAACATGACAAAGATATCTTACCAAGCCACCTCCTACTACAGCAATTTTTTTCTTGGTTGCTGATTTATTCTTCTGACTTGAGTGGTCCATGTTAGTACAGATTACTTTTACTTGCTGTATCAGTAGACAGTCACCACCGGTTGGAGCATACTAGTAGTAAGTAAGATAGGAAAAGTAAGAAGAATGCCAGCTCCCTGTAAGTTACAGTATGAGTTTGTTCAGGCAGATGAGCTGATGTGGAAATGCATGAAGGACTACAAACACAGACATGGGTTCAAAGCTCGTATGTTGACCATGTGACTGTTAATGCTCCTCTAGCAAATGAAATCAAATAAAAAATGGCCCACACACACAGCATCATCAGTAAACAGTGTTAAACATCTTTGCTTTAAATTAGTTATGCTGTACCCTGCTTACATTTTACGTACACAGGGAGCATGCATTTTACACGAGGAAAGAAGCTCGAGAGGAACCAGATTCATAATAGAATCAATCCTCCAATGATGCTGGATAGTGCAAATATGAATAGTTCCATTCAACTGATGAGAAGTAAAGCATCATGATGAAGCCGCGATACCCAGAGAGTAGAAGAGTAACTCAACAGAGTGAGAGAGGGAAAGAGGAGGACAGAAGGAGATGGAGACATAGAAAAAGAAACACCGATTATTATGTGTGCTCATTGTCACGTAATGGTTGAGGACAATGTACAGTGTGTGCAGAGTGCAAGCAGGGACTCCGGCAAGACTAGTTGTGACACTATAACTAAAAGCATGAGACACAATGTTTGCGTTTCTGGATATTTTTCCTCGAACGTGTTGACTTTTGTGTGCATCTCCTTCTTGAAGGATCTTCCTCATTCCTTACATGGCAGTGCTTTCTATGGTTTGCTGCTGGATGCCAATAAAAGAGTTTCCTGTAGAACATGCGAATGGCTCATGCTCTTTGATGTAGTAGCAGATATACATGACATGTACATACTTTGTGTTTACTCTTAGAACTTACACCAATCAGCCATGACATTAAAATGCAAAACATTATGCCAGTATTGTGTAGGTGTCCATTGTGCCACCTTGGTGACTCTGGCTCCTTGGGACATGACTCTACAAAACTTTATTATCCCCAAATCTGCCTTTCGTCAAGGCATACCTGTGGCTTTTATCAAGAACAATATTTACCAATTAAAAAATAATTTAGTTTTAAATAAGGTCACCTGGCTGCCATCAGTCAGTTCATATCACTGGCTAATGGACTTGTAGTTGCCAGGATGGAACAAGTAAAAGCTTAATGGAAGAAAATTTGTCAACTTGACCAGGAACTTTAGCTGTTGGTAAGTAATAGAGCAGCAGTATTATGTATGCATTATTTGGTGCATTTTACTAAAGAAAAAATACCAACATGCATGTCGTCATGCCAAAGTTGTACAGCTTGTCGAATGCATGAGCAGGTTTTTACAGGTGCCTTGTTTCTGCAACTCTTTATCATGGTTCAAAACTGTTTGTGTCATTAATAGTTTATGCTGAAATGTTTATTTTTTTATGCTTAACACAATATAATTTCATTAGTCATAAAATTCATAAAAAGATATATTATTACTATTGTTAATGTGTTAATGTTACGGCTGATTGGTTTATATATCTTTTTATTCCGTTAATAAACCATAGAACCTTCTGACACACCATTGTTCATGTGTGATTGTAATCGGCAAGTGATCCTCCTCCTATAAGAAATATAAATATATCAATATACTGTATGGTGTGTGTATAAAGCAAATCCAGAATTAGAAGACCTGACTTTATTCAACTTAAGTCATTTTATTTTATTGTTCTTGATGGGTCTAGAATCAATCCTATGGCACGTTGTAGAGCATCAATCACATACAGTACAAACACACTCAGACACACACACACACACATACACACACACACAAGTTAGCACTCTTGGTTTCATCAGTTTTTCAGCTCATGCGCAGCCGTTAGAAATATGAAGCGATCATCTTCTTTGTTTTTCACTCTTCTTTAGAAATACAGAAATTATAATCACGCTGCAGAAAGAGTATAAACCAAAAGTTAATTCCGACAAACGTTATTGAAATTATAGGGAGCTGTCTCTTTAAAATTATTCAACACCCCAAGCTCAAAGTTCATGTTGTGTAATATTCTGCAGCACAAAACCCATGTTCTACTGGTGTTAATATCCAATCTACAGTACCTACAAATTCTATTACAGCACTATTAGGGACTTCTAAGGATCACTAATGGAGATTCCAGTATATACTGTTGATGCATTTACTAATTTGCCTTTTAAAGGAAACCCTGCTGCAGTCTGTCTTTTAGAGAATGTAAGTCATTTAGGTTTTAGTAAAACAGAATAAACAAACTTATCTACAGTCATTGTGGGCAGTGGGTTTTACCATGCATTGTTTATAACATATCCAGGAACTGAAAGAGGAGCTTTATCAGAAAATAGCAGCTGAAATGAACGTGTCTGAGACTGCATTCGTCACGTGTCTGAAACCAACAGAAGATTTTTGTTCAGGTACTAACCGCTGCAGGACAATGCAGTGAATTATTTGCATTTAAGCTGTCATGTTTGTCGAACATTTGACTGCTGGGTTTGTGGCTGGTTTTTCCCATTGTAATCCTATACATTTTCATTTTTAATCACGTTATCACATCTGAAGTGTTGTTGTAGTTGTTGATGCAAAGAGACATCTACTATGTGCAACTTCTGCAAAATTACATCCATTACCAGCATTTTCCAGATCGGATTTAAATTTATAATGACATGCTGTACAAACATTCTTTTGCAATAGTATTTCATTGTGCATAATCTAAAAAGTAATCCAAATTCAACTATACTTGAACGTGCATTGTTGTGCAATGTGATCTTTTTGTCACTGAATTTACAACATCTAAACAGGTGTGATGCTGCTGTTTTAATAAATGGACTTTTACAGGAGCAAGGTTTGGCTTACGTTGGTTCACCCCTACAAATGAGATCAGACTTTGCGGTCATGCAACACTGGCTTCCGCAGCTGTGCTCTTTTACGAGAAAAGTAAAAGGATTTTATTTGTATCATTTTGCAATAATGCTCGGGAACGATAAATGCAACTATATTAAAGCTATATCATTTCTTAGAAAACACCAACTCTGTGCTGGCCTTTGAGACTCTGAGTGGAGAGCTGCTGGTGCATCAGCGGGGTGACTCATTAGTGATGGACTTCCCTCTTAATAAACCAGAAGTCCAGGTACAGACACACAAACATATAGGCCACAAAGATACTAGGACACCAGAATATTAGAACTGATAAATATGATTTTAAGGATGATGACTGATAAAAAATAAGCCTACATATTTCACTAAATATCTAAAAATATTTACATATTCAGTACGGGTTCTAAGAAAGTGTTTAGCAGTGTGCCTGCCTAAAGAAGGCAATCATTTGTCAGATTTGAAAATAGTCTCATATATATATATATATATATATATATATATATACATACAGTGTATTCTGACACCTTTCTATCATAAGCTCAATTCACTTTTTCAGAAAGTAGTACCTCTTCTGTGAGATCATTCTCACCCATTCCTCAGACTACATTTGATAGGGATTAAGGATTGCATGTCAGGAACACTCCACAAGACATGCTGTTTTGGAGGTGCTTACAATTTGGCCCATAAAGCCATTTAAGCCATTTTTCCCCGCTTTTAACACATAGACCTTGAGAACTGTCGGTTCACTTGCTTTCACAATTGCCTTTATAATGAGGAAATCAATGTCATTTATTTCAGTAGTTATAAGGTTATGGTTGTTCTGTGTGTGTGTGTGTGTGTGTGTGTGATCATGTATGTGTATACATGTCTATATTTTGCATGTAGGACAAAAAGAAATTTAATGATATTCTTAAGGTAAGATGAGATTTTCATAATTTTTTATCATTATTTATCATTATATCATTTTTATCATTTAAACATATCTGAAAAACCAGCATAGACGGCTATAGTTATTTTCTCAAAATGTATAGGCTGCTGTTGAAGACCTGCCAATTCAGGAGGTGTGTTACTGTAAAACAACAAAGAAGCTGCTAGTGCGTTTGCTGGATACATGTGACAGGTACAGCAGAATCAGACATTTCAATTTCTTTTCAATTAATAAATCATATACTATTCAAATACATTTTTTTCTATTCATTACAACCATATACAGTATGATATGCAGTGAAATGCTTAGTAAAATGTTTAAAGCTCAAAAATGTGTACAGTATGTTTGTTCTTTGAAAAGTAGGCTATCCTGTTTCCTAAAATGTCCAGACTTCACAAGTTAAACATTTGTAAACGCTTCATACACAATGAGAATAATAGCTGATCTTTGGATGAAGGTCCGTGCTTACTTCCTTGAGTCCGGTCTCTGAGTCCCTGCTGAAAAGTGAAGATTATGGAAGGGTTAAGAGTCTCATCATCACAGTGAAAGGAGCACCAAGCTCACAGCCAGGATATGACTTCTACTCCCGTAACTTTGCACCATGGGTTGGAGTTCCTGAAGATCCTGTTACTGGTAAACTTCCAACTCTTAAACAACTCCTAGTAGGGAGTTATAAATTGTCCCTGTGCCTACAAATACAAATATTCATGTTAGTACATTCTGTCAAGGATGCCACACCTTGCATAAATGTAGCATTTCCAACTTTCTTGCCAAGCACAAAACATTGACTTTGGAACATCACTTTGATTACTGCATCTTAAATATTACAGCAATTGATAATGTGCTGTGGTTAACCCTGTATAACAGGGTTAATAACATTGTGTACAATGTACGTTACAGCAGTTACAGGCACGTCATTACAATAATCTCATTACTCATCATGTAAAACCAAAACATTACTGCAGGTCATTTGTGTTCTTAATCCATCCCTCATTTCTTCATATTTTACTTCCCTCTACTTCTTCTAGGTGTACTTTGATTAAACGTCTTCTTTCTACCCGAAAGAATTTTTTTTTCATTCTTCTTCCCCCTTAAGGCTCTGCACATACAGTTCTTGCTGCTTACTGGTCTGAGAAACTGGGAAAGAAGAAAATGTTAGGTAATGAGATCTTACCTCTCTTTTGGTCTGCCAGAAATTGAGACAGTTTTCAAAACCTTCTTTTCTGTTTACTTAATAATAATAATAATATATATATATATATATATATATATATATATTTTTTTTTTTTTTTTTTTTTTTTTTGGATGATTGATCAGTTTGATTTCCTAAAATATTAACATGGTAGGGCACAAATTATGCACCACTATGTACAAATAATAAATTGAAAATATTTCAAATAATATTTAAGCCCCTCACTTAAATAATATGGATCTATTTACTGACCAGCAGTAAGTGCTTTATTCTGATCAGGGTGACTGTTGATCAGGGACATGGTTGGCCATTATCTCTCTGCATAGAACACTGGTCTTTAAATCCCAGTTTTAAAAATACATTTCATATACTTGAGGGTAATCCTTACATATTAGCTGCTATCACATTAAGAGAAATGAGGTCCTATGAAAAGACGAATATAATAAATCAGTTCAGAAAAATCCAGATTATACTGAAGTATGAACAGAGACACAATACAAATTTTATGATGATTAATTTTTTAAACCAACATAATTCACAGCTCTGCATGCCCTGGTTTTTGTTTGTGTGACAGCCTACCAGTGCTCTAGACGTGGCGGTGAGCTCGAGCTGGAACTGCGAGGAGACAGAGTTGACATCGCTGGACAAGCAGTTGTCCTCCTTCGAGGAACTCTCAAACTGTAGAAACTGATCTAGCACTATCAATATTTCACTGATAATCGATAGGGATGTAAAAATAATTTTTCTCCTTGATAATTTTAATGACAATTTAATCCAGCAGAATAATTTAGTAACTAAATCATATGAAATGTGTGTGGTAAATGTTTACATTTCATAAAAATGTTTTTGTTTTTAAACAATTAATCATTTATGACAAAGCCAGAAAATAAATACTTAAATAACTTTATTATAGCAAAACACAAAATCTCACAAGACTATTTACATACAAAATACATTAAGCATATTTGTTTAAAAAATATCTCCAATAAAAGCATATGAAAAATCACAACGGAATATAAAAAATTGTAAACTTGATGTAAAATGAGGTAAGAATTATATCACAGCAAAAACAGTCGGTCATTAAACATGAGGTATATGTACCAACTCCTTTTATTCAGAACTCCCATTCAGGTATAAGGAAACTTCCAACTTTATAGCCTGCATTAGGAGTTAGCAATAAGAAGCTACAGAAGTGTTTGGATCCAATAGATGTCACATTTTGATGCGAGGTAGTGCTTCATGAGCAGCAGGTGGAAGCTGGCAGATGTAGTTCAAGTTAAGGAGAATAATGTTATCAGTAACTTTTAAGACATGTTTAATTGTCCTTCTTGGCCTACGATAATCCTGTAATTTTTAAAATAAAGTATGAAAATGTGATCTACAAAACACAATATGTAAACGCTTCTTCATTTACCGACTGTCTTCAGTAAGTGGTGGCATCAGCTAGATGGAAGAGGAAGGTTTGTCATTTTAATGAAACAATTTCAGAACCATTCTAAAAACTGCAAGTACTTTAACCACCACTTTAAACCTCGCTAAAAGTTAGACTAAATAACAGTGGGACCTAGCCGTTCTCCATTTTAACTTCAATATATCCATTACAATCTATTAAATGGCAAAGAAGCCTTATGACAATGAGTCATATATACAGGAAGTCCACGACTCCGTTCCGCAAGAAAGTCCGATTTGCTCTTAAGTCCGGCAAAGTGAGTCTTATACGCCTTTGACACAAATATACAATGCATACCAATTCACTTGACTAAATTTGTCCCCTTTCCCAAAAATTGACCCTAAGGAAATTAATCTCATACATATCTAACAGTGTTGTCTCTGCACCTTTAAATCGTGAGGGGAATCTCAGATGCCATTTTGCAGCTGTTTTCCACTGTATTGGACTGTGAACTTTGTTTTGTTGAGGATTTTCTGAAATTAGGATTATTCACCATCAGGACAGCCATTTTCTATCATTGTGCCTCCGGACTGATTGGTTAAAACCGGTAAGGCCGACTCATTTCTCCCACACCCCCACACATACAATATACCAGACATTGGACATTTTATACATTCACTTCCACATTGAAACTATTGTATATAATTGTAAATATTGGTATCTAGTGCACTGCAGTGTCTAATACACATGAGCTACTTCTGTTATTGAACCGAAGGTAGAACCGCGTTTGTTCGTATTTGCAGAAACTCTTAACTCGAACGTTCATAAGTCAGGGACTACCAGCTTATACAGGGAAAATAAGAATAAAAAACACAGTGTAAGTAAACCTCGTTTCCATAGCACTAAAACCAAAGCAGATGTATATATATAAAGGATATCATGTTCTCCTGCTGCATATGAGTGAGAAGTTTCTCCAATGGAGCGTAAAGACGCATTGCCGGAGCAGAGCCCAGCATCAGCAGTTTATGTTTGGCTCTGGTGATGGCCACGTTTAGCCTTCGCCAGTCTTTCAGCAGCTCTCCCAGCTAAAACACAAACACACAGGGAGGGGGTGAGTGTATTAGAAAATATGATATATGATATTGATCACTATACTTCTGTATCATTGGTAGTTCTTTATTGCGAGTTTGATGTGCGAGTTTAAAAGGTTCTTTGTATGCAAGAGTGCATGCATGCCTTCAAGAGCCACATCACCACGGCCTTGAGAAGAACATTGTGTACACTGAATGACGTGCCTCTGGGAATCATCAGTTATCACCCGATATGATTTTATCATGATACCCCAGGTGCCTATTTGATTTATGTTGCGATTCTGTAAGTAACAATTTTTATAAACATCCCATTTCAATACTAAATTTTTTTTAATTTTTAAAGAATAGAGTTGAGTCAGGCGGCACGGTGTAGTAGTGGTTAGCACTGTCGCCTTGCACCTCCAGGGTCTGGGTTCGATTCCCTTCTCTGTGTGCATGGAGTTTGCATGTTCTCCCCGTGCTTGGTGGGTTTCCTCCGGGTACTCCGGTTTTCTCCCACAGTCCAAAGACGTGCAGGTTAGGCTAATTGGCGTTCCCAAACTGCCCGTAGTGTGTGAATGAGTGTACGAGTGTGTGTGCCCTGTGATGAATTGGCACCCTGTCCCGGGTGTACCCTGCCTCGTGCCCTAAGCCTCCTGGGTTAGGCTCCAGGTCCCTGCAACCCTGAATACAGGATAAAGCGGTATAGATGACGAGTGAGAGTGAGTGAGTGAGTGAGTGAGAGAGTTGAGTCATAACTCCAAAGTTTCATACCTTGGGTTTATTCAACAGCTTCACAACTGAATTGAACATGAGTAATTAAATGTGGTAAATTCCTTATAAGATCGGGAACAAAAGTTTTCGCATTTAAAAATCAAGGGTGACATTTAAACAATACAAATTAACTTAAACATACAAGAACATTTAACTGAATTTAACAAAAAGCTATCTTTACTTTACTGAGTAGCACGTATCTTTGACACTGGATGCCGATGTGTAAATAGTACATCGTGTACCACCTGTAGGATTATAAAGAAACGGGAACGTTTTACATTTTAAAAACACATTTCTGTTGCAGCACTCAGAAGCTTGTGCACTCGGTACAGACTCAGTTATGACCAAGACTGACAGGTCATGGCTGATCAAGCTGAAAAATCCACTGACTGATTGACCATTCCCCATTATAAATGTAAAGAAAATAATTAAAAAACAAACGATTTATGATTCAATGTTCTGATACATGAATCCCCACACAAAAGAAACACAATTCATAATTGAGTTTTTTTTTTTTACTACTTACATTGCCATCTGTCTGGCTCCTGACAAAGGACACGATAATGACGCTCTTGTCCCGGCCCTGATACTTGTCCACGGTGTTCACCTCCACAGGTCTGAAGGAATCCTCTTCCAACAGAGTGGAGATAGCTTTGAGCTGCTGCCGGTATGGAGCGATGACCCCGATGTCACTTGCTCTGCAGCCGGCCT
This sequence comes from Platyallabes tihoni, assembly GCA_030068045.1. NCBI lineage: Eukaryota > Metazoa > Chordata > Actinopteri > Siluriformes > Clariidae > Platyallabes > Platyallabes tihoni. The sequence goes on from JAQQZS010000038.1 coordinate 9,209,464, forward strand.
GAAACATCAATAAAACTTCCCTATAGGTTCTGTCAAATTTATAAACGTGCGATACAGAACTAAAAGCTTGCCTTCATATTTATACCATGCAGGTTAGTGTTAGGTTTTTGTTAGTGTCTTATATTTCCCCTAGACAGTGTTAAATGTCCCATGTCTCTCTCTCTATTTATTCTCTGTAAGATTTTACACTTTTAATTTGTGAGTTTTGCCATGTATTCACAATGATGGATTCCAATTTCCTGAGTGTGTCTCAGGAACAAGGCAAGATGTATATTCCCAGTCACACATTTCGGTGTAAATTACAGTATCCTTTAGACTAACTCACAGCCACAGTGGATCCATGTCAGTCATTTGAAGAAGACATCACAGATAGCTTTGACAAACAGATAATCCAACACTACCTCACAAGATCTCTTAACCCACACCGAAGGAGGTACAGTAACAGACCAAAATACATTCTGAAGACACTCCACAAGGCAGTGTCTCTTCTCACAGCTGAACCTACACCTACACATTTGATTCTGTATTAGGTTGATTTTTAACATTTGACTGCTCTGTAATCATTTCTGTGCAATTGTTTGGTTTTTGTTAGTGTATTTATACATTTCACCTAGACAGTGTAAAATTTCCCAGGTTTCCCTCTGTCTCGGCAAGCTCTTCCTCATTCATTATACGGTATATAACCAAACATCAGATAAACTGCTTTATTTAGTCTTTCACGTTACAGATGTACGTTATACAGGGTGCTTGGCGAAGGACATAAAAATCTCTATTTCTGTGAATAACCTAGAGAGGGCAAAAATTAAGCAGCCTCAGTGTGAATACATTTAGAAGGTGAAATATGTAGTACACAGCACTGCTGTAGCTGTTGTAGTATACAAGTTTACAAGTATGCCAATAAGGCCAAGCACTTCAGATTCGGTTAAAGTTATGACATAGATGAGGGATCCTACAAGAGACGGGATGACTAAATGTTCCGTAATATTAGATTAATAATTTACAATAAAATTTAGTACTAGATCACCTTAAGCAGCAGGCTAATGAGAGCATGCACCAGGACGGCCTCTGTGTGATTACTGACTCCACCTTTCTCCACAGTCTCTAAAGCTGGAACCTGTAATGACAGATAATTAATTAGACTAATTAAACAAAGATTAAAATCACCTGGAGAAAAGAAAAAACAAAAAATGCAACAATTAGACTACACAACATTTCTTTGCATGACATCATTGTGTCCTAAACATAGTAAGGTCTTTAAAAATGTAAAAATGGTCTTCCCTGAGTGTTTAATGCATCATGAGGTTAGAACAGAAGTCGTCAAGCAGACCTGAGACGTGTCCAGAAAGCAGACAGATTTTTGCGGTTCGAGTGCAGTGTAGATCCAGGCAGTGTACTGAGGTGGACACACATGCAGCTCACTTTCTAGTGTGGCAACGCTGGGCAGCTGCAGCTGAGCATTGGCAATCCGCTCTGAGCCACACTCCAGTCTGCCCTCGTACATCAGAGCGTTGCTCAGGGACATAATCATGCTGCAGTGCAAAAAAAAAAAAAAGAAATGGCAAATGATTGACAGGATTTATAGCAGAGCAGTAAATTGAGCAAACTGATCTTTCAGTACACTCTCTCTCTCTGACTGATGAGAAATCTGATTATCTAAGCTTTATTGATATTTAGATATTAAAAAGTATAGTTTAGCAAAAAAATAAATAAATGAGTGCTGGGTGACAGGTATCACAATACTCTCTTCTACGATATCAATTATAGTCAGTACATTCATAGCACTCCAATAAGTAAAAATTATATTTGCCATAGAGGTAATCTTTCCAAAGATATATTTTTTTGACTATTTCTTTATATTTATATACAGTCTTATGCAAAAGTTTAGGCACCCCTTGATAACAGATTTTGGTGATTTTGTTTAATTGAGAATGAGGATGTGTAAGAACGTTAAAGGACTCTTGGCAGTTAAAACATTAAATATTTGCTGATTCAAATCCAAATGGCAAATTTGCCTGGGTAGTCTATATTACTGAGCAAAATATTACATACATATTACATACTTCATATGAATTTGCTAAATTGTTTAATTTCATTTCAATTATTTTAGTTACATGGCTTACATTACTTGATGTATACATAATTGACATAATTAACTCCAGTATACAGTATACATTACTTGAGTAACTGAGTATAATCTAACACAAACTCTAACACAACCATGATTGAAATTGATTTAAAATGCAATTAAACTGATATTTTAAATTAAGACATTGTTTATTATGGAAACTTACACAGATTTGAATATGTATATCACATTGCTTTTTATTTGTTTTTGAGCTTTACTATAATCACCCAAAAAATGTTCAATGTCAGACGTGTAGTGCCCCACCTGTTCATCCTGTACTGGACGTTTAGCTGAACTACAGCCTGACTGTGGTGCTCGAGACGCTTGAACAAGCTCTCATCCATGCCCAAAGCCCTGGGGAAGATTGACAAATTATAGCTCTTATTAAATGGTACATTTATCCACCAAATCGAACAAATGAATGCTCAATTAAATGTCAAGGTTGCTGAGAGGATCACTGATGCACCCCAGCCCACTCACCAGGACCTTTACACCTGCAGGGTCGGGAAGCATACGGGAAAAATCATTATAGAACCCACATAAACAATATTCTCCTTGAACTTCTCCCTTCTGGTAGGTGCTAGAGCACTATAGGCATAAAAAGACGATGTCCAGACCCACCAGGCAATCTTCCTCACGAAGAGTTAATGTGGACACAAATCTTTTTTTATAGATACAAAATAAAATATTTAAATGGTGCAAACATTTTAAAGAAGGCCGTATGTCAGTGTATGACGATCAATATTAAGGTGGCTCAAAGCCCATTATTGTTGTTCCTGTTAACATTCAGTGAGTGGAGAGCCTGATCATTGAAAATCTGTAGACAACTTGTCACTGACTTAAAAAAAAAAAAAAAAAAGAGACGTGTATGTCTGTGGGAAATTTACACACAATCACTCACAAACACCACTTGCCCACCACAGGAATTCATTGCCACGTCCCCAGATGGCTCTGGTGTACTGAGAAAACTACCTTGATGGTATTGATGCACTAGTCAAACGCTGGGATAAGTGCATTGGTGTGAGAGGGGATTATATGGAGAACTTCAAAATCAAAAGTCCCAGTTTGACTTAAATGCACCTCATATATTGTATCAAATTGCATGCAGCACCTGTAAGCCAGAAACTAATTCCTGGTGTGTGAAAGCACACTTGACCTACTGTATGAAGCGGATTGTATTTTATGGTTGTATTCTAATGTCATGCAGTTATCTTTTCCTTATACCCTCTTAACTATACATTGTTTTTATACAATCTATACTATACATTATACTGTATAGTACTTTATACTAGGGCTGCTCGATTATGGAAAAATCATAATCACGATTATTTTGGTCATGATTGAAATCACGATTATTTTACACG
>JAQQZS010000038.1:9216223-9238410 GCA_030068045.1 Platyallabes tihoni
TTACTTTGGTGTGTGGGTTGAATATGACGAAGTAAAAGTCTGGGTCAAATATGACCCCATGGGTGCTCCAGGGTTAATTGTAATTAATTTCAATGTTCTAATCAGGTTTTCCCTCTATTTCAGTGTCTTGGGTGCCACAGTTTCCAAAGACTTTCCCTTTGATGAGATTATACAAAGCTGACTCTAAACAATTAGGTTTTCTAACATTTGGGATTTGTTTGTGTATGCTGTTAAGATAATACCTCTTCTGTCCATGTGGTTACCCACTATAGGGTGTAGATTGCCAGTCTTCAAGTAGACGAGGAAACCCGCCTCAGCATCTGTCCTTCTCTCAGTGCTCATAAGAGTATATAAGATAACCTAAAATATACAAATTGTTTAAGACATAAGCTTGTAATGGATAACAAAGACAAACAAGTAGTTTTATTATTGCTGTACAGGTGTACAGTAATTCTGACTGTTGATGACTTTCCCTTGGATATTGTGTGCGCTTTGCATGTGTGTGTGAATCTCATTATTTAAAAGATCAAGATCAAAAGGTTAAAAGATTGAGTGGCTGAGAGTGAGTTTCCATAATGATTAAATGACAAATCATAATCAAAGAGCCCTAGTTTATATAGTTGAACATGTTCTTACCTGGCTGCGATGCTCAATGGAGTTAGACTCTTTGCCCGTCTTCAGCTCTAATGGTACTATCTTGTCTATATGCTTCTTGCCACGCCGGTGGATCCTGACTCCTGCTGTTACATCAATTTTCCCCTTCAGACCAAACCTTGGAGACCAGATGTTCTCCTCAATGTCCACAAAATCAGTGACGGTGACGCTGCAGTTCGAGTCCTCCCAGCTCAGAGCTCCATCACTGGGACTGAGGACACAAGCATAGCTAATCAAAACTAAACACAAACAAGCACTGACTGTTAGGAACCATCTGCGCACGCACGCACGCACGCACACTCAACTGCAGTTTAGGTATATTTATATTTATATGCATATTTATTTCCCAACTGGAAGATGAGATCATTGTTATTCAACAAAAAAATGTGAAATACTTTCACATGCAACATTGCAACTGCTTACTTTATTTATTTTTTTATTCTTATTTATATTTACAGTGTATAAACTGGATGGATTACATTGTTTTACATGTTTAATTTCTCAGCTGCTTTGTATGTCTCAAGTACATAGAGTTATCTGATAAAATAGTTTAATACTTGGACACTTTTCTATTTATATTAAACTTTCTTTTTATTATATCCCATGCACCATTAGGAGTGATACTTAATTTTATTGTACTCTATGCAATTACAAAAACTCCATCCATCCATCCATCTTTCTATCTATATAATAATAATAATAATAATAATAATAATAATAATATTTCGAAGCATTACAACATAGGAAAAAATATCACTGGTTTAAATCAGTAGTCAATTTTAATTTACAGCCCTGCTTAAGTTCTATTAAGTTAGATTCGATTAGATTCAACTTTATTTTCACTGGGCAACTTCATGTACAAAGGCAATGAAAGGCACTATTAATCTTTATCTGCCATCCAGTTTATAAAAGGGGAGAATAATGCTTACAGTCTGAAACTCAGCTGTTTCTGCCTGGCCTGTTGAGAGGTATAGAGATAATCTTTGGCCCATTCAGCAATCGCAGGAATATATTCCTCCAACTCCTGCTTCATGTCTGCTTGAGTCAGTTTCAGACTGTACCTGGTCAGAAAACATATACATATATGCATTCATTAATACATACATATACTTGGGGTGGTGGGGAGGCAATTCAGTTATGTACAGTATGGTGAATCTTTTGTGTGGCAATTCATGTATTCAAAATAATTTTCTTCACCTTTTTATTTGATGCATTTAAAGTGAGATGTTGCTTTTCTTTTATAATAATAATAATACAGGTGGCGAGCTCTATACTATTCACACACTGGCAGGAAGCAAAGCATGCGGAGTGGTGGGAGCGAAACTGTGAAGTTTGTTTAAATATTTTAAGAATCAGGCAATTTAGAAAATCATGATAATTACAGAATCTCAATTCAAATTGAATTGGCACAAATGCATCATGGTACTATCGTATTGGATGGTCCCTGATGATTTATACTCCTAATATATATAATTACATTTCATAAAATCATGGGTGAAAGTAAGTACTGCATACCATTAAAAGATTCAGAAGCAGGATGCAGCATTGAAAAAGGGTCAGCAAGAAAACCAGCAAGAAACACATCTGCTCAGGTCATGTCATCTTAAACAACACTTTTTCTCTTTATTAACTTCCTCTATTGTCTATTAGTGTCTACTGCAAAATCTCCCAAAGAAAAAGTGTATCAGAATAAGCTGTGATGATTCATGATGATGTTTTACTCCAACAACACAGACAGGCTGTGCGTAAGGTGACTAACAGGGATTCTCTCTAACTCTAAGCGAAGCAATATGAAGGTAGTAGTACCTGCAAGAATTTGAAACTACATCCACTCCTGCATAAGCTATACCCTTAATAATATTACAGTATATGGTTTAATGCCCCTTACATTTGTCCAAGGTAGTTTGGTCTGAGCAGGGCTTCACTGGCAAGTTTCTCTAACTTTTCAGGAGAAAAGTCTAAGGACATGGCAGCTTTTTGAAAGATGTCATGAACTATGGTCCCGTTCAGCATCTGCTTGCTTCCACCATCCAAACTCTGAAAGTAAAGAAACTGATTATTAATATTAAGTGTAAAATAATATGCAACAATCTGGCTATAATTCACCAAAGCAAATGCATTGAGAAATCTAATGACAGGAATACTCTAGATCAGTAGATCAAACTGCTCATGTCCTTCATAACTATAAACACTCGTCTTACCTTAAACATCTCTCCAAGTACACCTCGCCTCATACAGCGGACACTGCCAGCTATGCTGGTCCCTGAGATAAGCACGTCAGGAATAAGTATCAGGAAACCAGAGTCCCTGTTAATCTCCCATACGCCAGAAACACAGTCCCCTTCCAGATGAACAATGTCTCCATGAGCAACTGGAGTGTCCTCCCTGAAATAACACAAACACATGATGAACAACAAAAAACAGACTTTAAGATCACATCCCTCTACAGTGTCACTACAGTGTAAGGTTCTCTACCAGCCATCTTTTAAAATGCAGGTCTCAATAGGGTGTGAAGACTTTGAGCAAGTGATGGTCAAATGCTTCTCAGCGTAGCCATGGGCTCCGGTGGGTTCCTGCACATCCAGAACCCAATAGCGGTTATGGACTCCAGAAGCCAGAACAACATGCTCAGGAATGCTTCTCTTCTTTCTAAAAGTCAAAGAAAGTTACAGCAACACGGTTGTAAAAGCTGTAAGAGCTGCACATATATTTGTACATCTGCACAAAGCAATATTTCATAGAAAAATTTGTACCCAATGCAAATCTAAATAATGCAATAATTAGGACATTTTTTTTTTTTTACTAGAAAATAGTGCTGCACGTTTAATGGCATGAAACTGAAATCGCAAAAGGACCTGAGCAATTATTTAATCGCAAAAGGCTGCAATTCTTTACAGATAATATACGCATAGTTGGGAATTTATGGAGAGTTTCTCAAAAATGTGTGCATTTTGTGTATATATATATATATATATATATATATATATATAAAATTTTGTGGTGATATATAAATATTATCCTCATGTTAACCAAGATGAATAGTGTGCATATTTAATAGTTACATATCACTGCACATACAGTACTGTTCATTAGGTTTGCTATAGCGCTGTATAACGCTATAGACTAAAATCGATAATCAAATTATTTGGCAACAAATTTAATTGTCGATTCGTTCATGTAGAGAAGTGAGTAATAGAGCGATGACAAACACTTAAATGAACAAAATTCTTGTAAAAAGTGTGAGTAAGATGAAGTAATAAAAATTAAGAATTAAACACTCTCGTGTGTATAAGGATTTCAGAGCACGTAGACATGAAACACCAAAGAATTTCTTGCATTACTACTGTATGTTTTAATAAATATACAGTATATGCCGTCAGGATTGTATAGTATATAATTATCTTTAGACATATTCTTTTTTTTTTTCTAGTGAATTGAATTTTATTTCATTTTAACCAGTTATACACACATGACTGACAAAAAATTAAAAAAAGAAATAAAAAGAAATAGCACAGATTCAAAACAAAGATCAGACGCGTTATTTTAGGTTCTGTGAACACACAATAATAATAATCAGCGCATTTTGTGAGTTATGCATTTTTGCGACATCGTTCCCATATTCCGGTTGCAGTACAATTTACACGTTTTAAAAATAACTTTGGTTCTACATGACATCATGAAGCCTCCTTTAGTCGACACACACCAGCAGGACTTTGTTTTTAAGGCCTAAGCACTATGACACAGCCCTTAGTCCAAGTACTGGAGAAACAGATGCGTCTTGAGTCGTCGTTTAAAGTAATTACCGGAACCCTGGTAATTATAAACGCAAAGAAAAATAAGCAAATACTTACTCAAGTTTGGACTTTTTATGTTCTGGCTCTACCAGACTTTGCTCCATTTGGTCATTGAACCAGCTGTCGTCCAGTAGACTGAAATTCTCCTCAGCAGTTGTGATGGTCTTTTCATCATCACCAAGCTTCGTAGCCTGTTTCGATACCTTCTCATTTTCACCAGCATCATTGTTGCATACCCATGAAGTGTAGGACACCACGAGATCTGACTCATTCTCACTGGATACTTTGTTGAAGTCCATGCTTTGTTCTGTACCGAGAGGAATATTCTCCTTCTCATCTGCACCGGAGCTGCTTTTATGACCGACTCGTGGTAATTTCGTGACCGACCCCGTAGTACCATTTCTTTTCTGTGATGTCATATTTCCCAGTATCTTATCAGACAAAGTTGATATTGAACAGTTCTTCTCAGATAGAATGTTCTCAGCTTTCCCAGGTTTTTTATGAATGCTCTTCGAGAAGTCTATCGTCGACTTTTTATTGTGCAAATCACCAGTTTCATGAATAATCTGAAGAAATTTGTTCAAGTCATCTCCTTCTATGCTTGATTCCTGTTCAGAACTTTTCACTAGCTGCCCTGTTCTGGGGCGCTTGGATTTCTGATACGTTTCTGAACCGTGCATCGGCCGTTTCACTGAACCAAAATGACCAATCCCATTCTCTACATTAATAGTGTCCCCCGATTTTGGGCTCGTCTTGTTTTGTGGCTGCAGTGACCTGTTGGACAAGAGCTTCGTCCTGCAGGTGAGAGCTCGGGAACCTGGACTGCGGGACACAGGAGAGCATTGACCAAGAGAAAAGGGCTGAGTTTGGCAGTGATATTCTTTTTCACTTTCAGGTGTCTCAGGGATGGTGAAGGGGGCGAGCGGGAACCTCGTTTCTTGCTTTGCATTGAAGATATCTACATTTTCACACATAGCAGTACCTCTTTTGGGGGATTTTGGTAGCACCTGTGGGAAGAAAAAAATTAGAGTACAAAGTAAGAATACCAAGTTATTCTCAATTTAAGTCTTTCTTTGGCATTTGGATTTGATAGATCAGACGTCTGTTCAAATATACATATTGTCAAAGCCCAATTAAAAGAAATAAAAAAAATATATATGATTTACAAAAAGGTTTTCAGCATTCAATGTGCTGCAGGTTATTCAAATCTAGTAGGTATAGAGCTGGAAAGGGTGTCACTCTAATCTTACCATCATCTAATCCATCCTTGTCAGCCAAGTGATAGTCAAATTAACTAGCAGCTAAATAAATAAATAAATAAATAAATAGAATAGAATAGACACCCAATTAGTCACCACAACCTCCACAGTCCAGTCAGCAGTCTGCGTTGTGGTTCACTGTGCACGAATGTCACCACAGCTCCTGGGTCCCTAACTCAAACCTGTAAGTTTGTGGATTTTCTTCCCCCACATTCTCCTCGGATTCATTCCCACCAAGCAAAACAGGGAGGGCAGGGGTCGCTCAGTGGTTAAGAAGTTGAACAGTTAATGAGAAGGTCCACCAAGTTGCAACTCTTGGCATGTTGTAAAATATGCTGGTAGCTTGAACCTTGCCGCTCGAACCTTGCCGCTCGGGGGTACAGTAGCTCAGTGGTTAAGGCATTGGACTACAGTTTGGAAGGGCCCCAATCCAAACCCCAGCACGATCAAGTTGTCACTGGTGGGGCCATGATCAAGGCCCTTAAACCTCAACTGCTCAAATGTATAATCAGATAAAAATGTAAGTCGCTCTGGAAAAGGGTGTGTAATTTTTTGTTTTAGCTGGAAACTTTCCGCTGGTAACCTCTTTCCAAACTTAGCCGGTAGCTAGACTGACTAGTCGAAACCATTCGTAGACGTAAGTGTGTGTGTTTCAGTGTGGTCTGCAATGAACCAATGTCACATCCATGGTGTAGACTTACCTCATGCTGAGGGTCTCTGGGATAGAACCCAGATCCTCTGCCACCCTGACCAGGATAATAAAGCAATTACTGAAGATGAATGAATGAACAAGAAAGACACTTCACCAGCCCTGAACTTCAGTGATCTTCGGTTACAGAAAGTCATTTACACCCAAACCAATCAACCTACAACCCGTGAAGTGTGTTACATCTGATATGGTTATAATGAAGTGACTTTGCTTCCTGGTGTGAGGGATTAAGATCTTACCTTGGGGAAGAATGCAGAAATGTGTGATTGCAGTCCACTGCTCACCTGCAGCACAATGAGCTCACAGTTTATATTCACAGCTCGTCTAGCCTCAATCAGATGCCTAATAAAATAAGCTTACATCAGTACTCACCATCGTCTTCTTGGGCCTGATTTTCGACATCGTCGACATTCAAATAAAAATGGCTCTAAAGTTTAAATATTACAGCTTATGTGTTAAAACAGCATACAAACGTCTGCCTGTTCACATATTCGCGCCAACGGTATAAACACAAGGCGCATTTCTTCTGCTGTTTTTTTTTGTTCACTGAGGCTGAAAAGCTGTCAATCCATAGTGCCCCCTAGTGTTACATACAAAATACTACAAAATCTCAGAACAAGCCATACTGTATATCAGCGTGTTTTCTCTCTTGACTTAAAGAATCAGCTAAGTAACAGTCTTTTCTGAGTCAAAGTGGGTCTTGAAAGAGCTGAAAAATAAAAAGACTAATGTGTAGAACAGGGAGTCGCGCGTTGAGAAGCACTGCTGTAGACTGTACTGTGTGTCGTGCCGTGCTCCCCCAGTGGGCCCTGGAGGTACTGCAGGTGGTCGTGAGAGGTCATTTTATACGGTGTTTCTCAACCCTGGTCCTGCATATTTTTTATGTTTTCTCTACTATATCACAACTACTTCAATCCAGTAAAGGCTTTTATTTAAATCATTGGGTAAATCAGGGCAAGGGGACCAGCGTTGACTTTTTTATTTTCAGTTTTGTAGTTAAGATTGAAATTACCTTATAAAAAGTAATCTAAGTTATTAAAATAAAGCCATTCATTCATTCACTAATTAATTCATGCATCTTCTTTACCACTTATCCTGATTTTATGTTAACATAAAATTCATAAATTTTATGTAAGTATAACATATTAATATATTATGTTAATTGTTAACAATAAAATTATCAGTAAATGAAATTATTATTTTAGAGGTGCATACAAGGTTGTTTACTCCCCTGGACAGGAGCAAGAAAATCTTTTCTTCAGAATGTCAGGAACATAAGAGCAACAGCTAGACATCCTGTCATCAGGCAGAGATAAAAACGCCACGTGACTCATTAAATTCTGTCCAGAATCAAAAATACAAGGGACACGTTCAAGTCAAACTGGGACTTACTGTATAATGGAGTTTCTCTTGAATTAATGTATAAAACCTATTGACATTTACAAAAGACTTCAAGCACAGTATGGTGATGAGACTGCTACAGTAAAACATTTGATGGTGCAAACGTTTTATAGAAGTCCATGCACATCTGTAAATGGCGATTTGCAGCCGAAGTGGCTATGAGCCCACTGAACTCGTTCCCATAAACATGATTGTTTGGAAATGTACAAACCATCATTCCCCAACACCACTTGCACATTACAGGAACTCGGATGCTATTGGCACATCCCCTGATCTCAGGCCAAGCAATTTCCACATGTTTGTTCCATTAAAGTAGTTCCTGGGCAGGCAGTGTTTCAGACATGAAGCAGGCAGTGCAATCATACAAAGAAAATGTTCTACCTTGATGGTATCCAAGCACTAAGTGTAAGTGGTTACGTTTAGCAGGAGATTATATAGAGAGAAATAAACAGAGTTATATATGTTCTGTTATACATGAACATGTCTCTGTGTATAGTTATATTAGCCTTTCCTATTACAATTAACATGACTGGTTTTCTCACTCACTCATCGTCTATACCGCTTTATTCTGTATTCTGTGTTCAGGGAAACTTAGGGCACGAGGCGGGGTACACCCTGGATGGGGTGCCAAATTGGCACTGCCAATCCATCGCAGGGTATACACACACATCATTCACACATTATGGGCAACTTGGAAATGAGAATTAGTCCAATCTACATGTATTTGGACTGTGGGACTAAATTAGAGTACCCAGAAGAAACCCAATAAGCACGAGGACAACATGTACACACACACACATGAGGGGGGGATCGAACCCTCGACCCCGGAAGTCTGTGGTTTTCTATACATTTTTAGGATTTAGTGCTCATTTATTTATTTATTTATTTATTTATTTATTTTAAGAATACCAATACGATTTAACACTTCTTAATACACAGATACAAACACAATTCTAACATAAATACTTAAGCAATTCTCTTTATCAATAAGCTGAAAGCTTTTTTGATTTCTGCGCTTAGCTAAACGAGAACCAACTGTAATGCACCGTCACTCTTTCAGTTCCACTTCCGCAATAATAGAGCTTGCGTTTGATTGGCTGCCATGCCGCACTGTTGCCCCGCCCCCTCGACATGACCGTTCCCTTTTACAGTAGGAGTGAAGCTCCGCCTCCGGCCATGCTGATGCTCGAGCTCATCGTGCTGTGTTGCGTTCCAGCAGGAGACGTCTCCTCCCCACCATTCAGGCCGACTGCAGCAAATGAGGCTCCATCATCTCATGGGCAGTGCACACACAGGCAGTTTAAGGCAGCTGGGATCAGCCTGAGAGCGGTAGGTGTGTGAGTGTGTGTGTACTCCTTCATTGACTCATTGGTGTGAGGTTGTATGCATTTCATGCATTGATGATGCAGTACTTACAGGTTTGTATTCTTGCCTAATGTGAAAAGCATGTGTCCATTAATATGCTTTCTGGTGTAAATGCATTTTTTATTCTATATCATTTCTTTTGCTAATCCCATTCCATGAGGAGGGAGATGCTGGAAGCAAGAGTCATATGATACTCTGGGCAGGGCAGCATGCATACATGCTGTTCATTATGTAAATCCTGCTGAGGGGTAGATCTAAGTCAGCAGTTATTCATGATAACATTACAATCAGTATTTCCTGCTTATTTATTTTTAAGGTGATTTGGAGAATCAAAACCCTCAGGGTAGACATGTTATTTCTTGTGAAGCGTGTAGAAAGCTGCATCGTGTAACTTGGTAAAACTAGTTTTTTTTTCTGCCTTACTCATTTAATCAGAACAGTGTTTTTTGTTTTAGATCAGTGGAAACATTGGACTGGATCCCGAAACCTGAGGATTTGAGTGAAGATAATCAGAAGTGTGGACAAGGAGAAGGCCAGAGGTGCAGCTGTCATGTACTCGCCTCAGAGTCTTCATCGCTGGGGCATCACCCACAGCGAAAGCATGGAGCGCCTTGCCTACTGTCAAGGTAGGACACACCAGTTTGGAGTTGGTTTGCTGATTATTCTTAATCTGTAATCAGCATAAGCAAAATGATTCAGGTATAAAATAAAAAAAAAATACATTGGATATTCAGCTACATTATACACTTTTAAATACAAATGAGGAAGCTATGATAATTAACTCGAATTGAAATCTCTCTATTGTTCCTAGCCACCATTTGGTAACACAGACAGTGGTAATATTAGGTTTGCTAGTCAGTTTAAAGTGGTTTAAGGAAAAATCATATAGGATACCAATTAATGCACTCATTCTGTCAACAGACAAACATATGCATCTGGATAGATAAATAAGGGACCATCGATTAACACGAAAGATCTGCATGCATCACAATTTTCTCAAAAGACCTAGGTTTATTAGTTATTCAGTGAGTTAAAGCAGTAAAACGATTTCTACTAATTATTCAGCTGCTCTATAAGCTACAGTTTAAAATAGACTACAACTCCGAATAATTTCATACACCAGTACAAGTATTTTACGATGGCTGTACCAAAAGTAATGCAAAAGTAGGGTTAATTTATTTATTAACTGATTGCACATGTCAGTAGAGTAACTCTTTCCCTATTTAAAGGCTCAACATACTCTCCATCACTTGAGTCATCTTTGAAAATCCACTTTGCCACAGTTAATGGTCTCCCACTGCGTGCTTTGTCTCCAGTGATGGTTTCCCCTTCTTTAAAATTCTTCATCCATTTGTGCAGATTGCTCACGTCAATGGTGTCATCTCTGTAAATGTTCTGTAATGCAGTGAAAGGGGATATTTAAAGAGGTTGGGTTCATTGATGGCGTAAAGGCATTGTTTGTGATGGAGACTGTGTTGAGTAGTACCTTTGTATAGAAGAGTTACTCTAGCAATATGGTCAATTTGAATTATCTATATTAATTAATGTTAAATAAGTTAATTAAAAAGTTATCCCCACTTTTGCATTACTTTTAGTACAGCCCTCATAATACTCTATGCAGTTTTGTGGGTTATTTACTTTTATGAGTACCACAATCCTTTTGTAAGCAAAAGTCAGTTCCTTATCTGTACTGATATTTGAAGGACCTTTATCATAAAACTATTTAAAAAACAGGATATGCCCTAGTGAGGGTGCATTAATGCAGAAAATAGGGAAGCATTTTGTCGGAGTCTATATTATGCCCTTTTCCCCCCCAGAATGCTTCCTTATTTTCAGGCATAGAAATTAATGATTTTTTTTATTTCCATGAATACTATACAATACTTTTTTTTTTTTTTAAAGAAGTAAACCTGTAACTATGACTGCTTAGCTGTTTGTCTTGTGCAGTGCTTACTGCTCAACCATTATACATAGGGTTAGTAATTAGTGTGGTGAAAATCTTTACCCAGCACTATCAAAGTTATTACATTTCTTATTCTGCCCTTTACTGTAGATATTGACCTGTTTGAGTGGTCATTTGAATTAGATAGATTTACACTAACACTCATTCATTGTTGTTGGTTTCCAATAATTGAACTATAAATAAATATCAACTTGGACCTAATGTGTTCTGTTATAATTTTTTTTTAACCTATAGGGTTCTGGTAAATAACCATAATATTGTTCTAAACAAACAATTAAAGACATTTGCCTAATATTAAAGGGAATGTTAATTAAATAAATCTGAAAATGTGGAGATTTATTTTACAGTATAAACTTGTATTTCTTTTGACCTTCTATATTATACATGAAAAATAACAAAGTGTGAACACGTGATCATGTCTTTATTGAATGCTTCCGCGATGAAGCGTAGTGTAGTTCGGGCTGATGTAGTGCTGATTCTGATCCCAGCAGTAGAGGGAAGCAGATTCCGCTGTATTCGCTACGGGGTGACGTCACCGAGCAGAGCTCTGGTTGTGTGTCAGGCAGTAAACAAAATCTGCCATGTAGTGCTTCATTCTGCGCCTCTCTCTCTCTACACACACACACAAATAGACGTCGCGCTGTGTGTGTGTGTATATATGCGCGCTGTGTTCTATCTCGGGTTTGCTGTTGTTTGTTGTTCTGAGCGCGTCGTTTAACATGTCCCCCGGCGGTGTGTGAGATGGAGACGGCGCTCCTCCCGGCCGTGTGACAGGCGCGTGCCCCGGCAGAGATGGCCGCACCTGCGGAGCACGAGCTCACCTTGGCCGAGGCGGAATCCGCTAAAGACAAATCGCAGGTTTTCGGGATCCTTCGGCTGCAGGAGGAGAGTAAATGCGCCGCGGAGAAAGCGGCCAGCAGCGCTAGTGCTAGTTCTAGTAGCAGCAGGACGGACGGCAGATGGCAGGCGCCCATATTCGCGTTAGCTCGGAAAGCCTCGGAAACCTTTTCAAGCGGAATTCACGTCCTGCCCAAAGTGACCGAGCCTAAAGTCTGCGCTTTTACAGAGGAATGGAGCGTTAACGGTGAGTCCTGAGGGCATGAATGCGACAAAAGGACACGAACACAACACAATACAGATTACAGTATGTAATCTCTATTATTCTGGATGTCGCCTTAATAATATTAACATTAATGATGCTTTTTTTATGATAATCATTCCAAATAATGAAACATCTTCAATGTTATGTCATATTAAATTTGCCGGATGTATTTCCAAACACACATTTAATAACACATATCTTGATATTTAGACGTATAGTGCACTGATTACAGTGTTATAAAAGCCTTTATTTTAGACCCAGGCATTGTGGATGGATGAGCAATAGTCAGGAGCACTGTCATACCACGTGGTACAGATTCTGTCCAATCACAGAACTGTTTGGACACATCTGTACGTATGACGACACCATTACACAGCTGTTGAAGTCAGATTCCTGATTTGTTCTATTTTCTTAGACCTTAATCTCTGAGTGTTTTAGCTATTTAGCTATATTTGTTTAGCTTTTTTTTATATATATATAAACATACTGTATATAGGACTCAGGATTGTGCAGTATAGAGTGACATTTTTTTTAGCCCAAAATAGGCAATATGATGAACAGAATTTTATTTCATTGTAACCAACTATACAAATAACTGAGCAAAAAATGTACAAATGGGTCACATAGGGAAAATAAAAAATAGCACAGATACTGTACACATGGTCACGTGTTTTCTGGTTGATTTTGGGTGTTTTTATGACCAAAAAAATGCTCATTTTGAGAGTTCTACATTATTGTGACGTCATTCCCATTTTTTGGTAGTGATAAAGTTTATACGTTGTAAAAGTAATGACACCTTTCATTCTACATGACATATTCAAAAAACAAAAACCCAAATGCACATTTTGATGTCCGAAGGCTCAGTCACAATGCAGACACTGCCAAGGCTTTCATATAAACACTTGTCGTTGGTCTTTCGGCTGTTCCCTGCAAGGGGTCGCCTCAGCGGACCATCCGACCGCACACATGCCTGGCTCAGGTTTTACCCCGGATGCCCTTCCTGACGCAACCTTCCCATTTGATCCGGGCTGGGGACCGACACTTCATCCAGTTGCTGGGGTTTGGTCACTGGCTGGGAATCGAATCTGGGCCTTCCACATGACAGGGCGAGAAACCTACGACTGAGCCACCAGTTATATACCCTGAGCGAAGGCTTTAGTTATTGTTAATACTTATAGGCAGAATTGTTTTCATGTGGGTGTTCACAGAAGTGCAAGAAGTACAAAACAGATACCCATTTAATTGAGTCGATACATTTTTGATCGAGTAAAGTAATGAGTAATATATTATTAATATTTTTATTATCGATATTTTGTTGACTTTCCTTTACTGGCTTTAAGAGCAACAACTCGCCTAGTCATAGAATGAGAGGATTGTTCTCAACCGTTCTTGGTACAGCACGAAAGCATCTTTCAGAAAGCACTGGTCAATCAGGTCTTTAAATTGAACTATAATTCTGATACACTTACACTAGAAATGTTTGAAGCTGCTGTTTGTCTCTCTGATTGAGAAATATCTGAAAAGAAGGAAACATAGAGTAGTCAATAAAGGAAACACATTTTGGTCTTAAAACTCTGAGCGTCTTATTTACTCTTTTCATATCTGTGTAGAAATCCATTCAGATGAAATATAACCAATTGTATAACTTAAAATCTTTTAAAATAAAAAAGCAATGAATAGAATAACTTTGATAAGAGTAAGTCCTGAATTTCACCACAGTCAGAAAAAGGGAAAATAAAACGTTCTGGCTTCACAGGTCTTTGCCGGTCCTCAGACCACACTTTCAAAAGCACTACATATTGTACAATGCATTGTACTTTTATTTTATTTACTTATACACTAATTAAATGTTGGTGTGTTTTATTACAAAAGCAGTAATCCAAGCCAAAACACAAAAATAAGAAAAATGTTTAAAAATGAAACAAGATAAAGAAAACAAATCGATCCCCTGATCCAATCATAATTAAACAGTGGCTGACAGATATATCAGGAAGAATGTGCGGGTGGTGCAGTGAATATTGCTGAGCGGATTCACAGTTAAAGCTGTTTAAGGAATACAGACCCCAGGTTGGTCGCATTAAAAAAAAACAAAGATAATTTTTATGAAAATATTAACATCAATATTTAAATTTAGTTTTAATATATTAATATTACAACACTGGAATATTCAAACGGGTGTGTTACTTGTTTTGCATACGTATACAAATGTTTGTAAATTTCTTTGTCTTCATGTTGTTCTCAGGGTGTGAAAGGCTGGACTGTATAGTGAAATGTGACACCAAACTGCCAACTACAGCTTCACACATCCTGGAACGAGCACAGACACATTAATGAATGAACACACACACAGCTACCTAAAGGTTAAAATATAAGCCGGGCCTTTAGTTAACTCACCTGCGCTGGCTATTGTACGGCCACATGATCGATGTTTATGTTCTAGTATCTGCTAAACATTTCCCAAACAACTAAAATAAATCTCCTTTTTCTTTCTTAGAGCCTCAGTCACAATGCAGTTCATGATTAAACTACATCCAGTGCAACTCGCTTTTGCTTTGTTTTCTAGCCTTCCGGGATCCCATGGCTATGGAGAGGGCAAACTTGCTCAACATGGCCAAGCTCAGTATCAAAGGGCTGATCGAGTCGGCTCTGAGCTTCGGTCGAACGCTGGACTCTGATTATCCCCCACTGCAGCAGTTCTTTGTTGTTATGGAGCACTGTCTGAAACACGGCCTTAAAGGTAAACATTTAGCATTGAACCTGTTCACCCTGATGGACACAGTTTTCCAAGAAACAAGTCTCCAGACTACAACTAGTTGGAATTTTCCAGTTAGAAATCATGATGTTCCTGTACCAGTGGTGCGATCAAGTGGAAAGTGAGATGTCACATTATGCCATTTCGGCACATGCCTTCCATGTGTTCAAGCTTTAAAGTAGGAGAAGCAGCATGGATGCTTTTATGTTTGTCTTTTGTGAGCAACAGTCTATCGAGCAATGGGTTTTGTCTTACTTTTTACAACAACAAAAAATTGTCAGTCATATTGAACATGCATTTTATCCTTATTTTAGCACTGAACAGCTAGTCATGTCAAGAAATAGGTACTAAATGATAGGATCCCATTGTGTCATTGCTAGAAACGTTGACTACACTGTTTGAGAGAATGAGCACTGCTATTATAGAGTTTGACTGATTCACAATAGATGACTGTCAGATTGAACTTGTGTCTTGCTGTTAAAAGTTTGGGACTGTGTCATAAACTCTTTTGTCTCTGCTTCAGTGAAGAAGACTTTTCTTGGATACAACAAGTCGCTGTGGGGGCCATTGGAGATGGTGGAGAAGCTCTGCCCTGAGGCAGGGGAAATTGCAGCAAGTGTTCGGGACTTGCCTGGCCTCAAGTATGCACTCAAACACCGTCAAACTTCAAACACTGAATATCAGTTAAAAGCCTTGCATGTGCAAACATCTATAGTCATTGTATCATTATTTGCATCTTTCAGGATAATGGCCCAAAAATAGTGTATAGCATAGAAATAAAAATTTTAATCAAATAATGTTTTTTCCTTGATGGCTGACATATTGTTGACAAGTGCAGTCAAGAAATGGATATATTAAGATGAGCAATTAAAATACTGTATCTTTATACACTATATTACCAACAGTATTCGCTTGCCTGCCTTCACATGTATATGAACTTGAGTAACATCCAATTGTTAATACATAAGGTTTAATATGATGTTGGCCCCGCCCCCTTTGCAGCTATAACAGCTTCAACTCATCTGCGAAGTCTTTCCACTAGGTTTAGCAGTGCGTTTATGAGACTTTTTTTACTGTAATAGTTGCAAAGGGAGGGCCAACATCATGTTAAACCTTATGTTGTTAAACTCATTGAGCTCTAAATGTGTCGTGGGTTTTGCGTGCACAAGTGCAAGTGTGTATGAGCTATGCAGCAAAATCTCATGTGAGGGCCTCTCAGACTCTCAGGCATCCTAATGGCAGCAGATTCCAACCTGTCTGCCAATTGTCATGTGGTTTTGAGCGTGTTAAGACCCCCAAAATGCCAAAAAAAAAAAAGGTGGAAAAAGAAATCCTTAGGCGAACAGTAGGTTGATGTCATAGTGCTTGGGCCCTAATGATGTGTTGTGGTTGGAAGAAATGGGCTTGGTCAGACTATGTTGTTTTGAGTTGAAAGGTGAGTTATTATCAGTTGGAAAGACACCTGGAATCCTATTGATGCATTATTGATGCTGTAGAGCCAGTGCTTAAGGAGGTCTTGTAAAGATCAAGTTTATTCGTCATGTGTGTCTCATAGTTGTACATTAAATTGCTTGTTGTGAGGCTTAAGTGGTCTTACAGCTGTACTGCAGGAAAAGAGATTATGCACAGATATGCAGAATACAAAATATGCAGAATATATTAGTATGCATGGTGTGTAAGCCTAACTGAAGTGCACTTCACAGTAAGAGGACAAGAGTGTATCATATAGCTAAATAAAAAGTGGTTGTGCGCAGATGTAGTGTCTGAGCATTTTCAGCAGTTTCAGTATTAAGTAACATTAAAGATTCAAAATTCATCAGGCTCAAATTGTGAAAGAGTGGTTATGGAGCATGATGATGCATTTTCACACATGAATTGCCCACCACAGTGTTGCTTGCCTCAAACTGACCATAGCAGATTTGAGAGAGTTCCCTATTGCAGAATTTCCCACCATTGTTGTATGTGATGGCGCACAAACCATTTCACATGCAGTTGAGCTTGGATCCTTGATGGGTTGACACAACTTGGTTCCCGTAGGCTTTCTTTGCAGACCTGATGATCCCCTAAAGGTTGCACATGGCTTTCCCGTATGCAACTATGTCGCTGGAGTTTGGCCCTGACATCATCACTAACCCAGGGTTACCGGTTCAAGGAGGATTTGAAGCAAGTTGCAGATGTAATTGGTGACAGATTTTATATATAAATTATATTGTCTTTGCGTGCTGCATGCTGAAAAATCTCCCAATATGTGGACTGGGAATAGTCCTGCAGTATAAAGATAGTTTCCTCACTATAATGATTGACCATCCAGAGAACCTGTTTTTCCTGTTTAAGCTTTTGTTTGCATGTAGGCAGAAGAGGGATGATCAGTTTTACTAAAGGCATGGTGGGGAGGGTTTTGTACATATCGGGGAATGAAGTCCATTGTCTGCTCAGCTTGATTGGAGAAAGTAATGTGCTGGACGTAATTGGGTAGAACCTTTCTCAGATTTGCCCATTTGAATGATAATTTAAACAGCATCTGGATGCAAGTGCTCTAGACCATCTCATACAAAATGTCCAATGCACAATCCCTGTCTGCTTTAGGTGGCATGTAAGTCACTGTATGTATAACCAAACTAAATTTGTAGTTTTAAAAAATGCTCAGATTTGACCTGTAATGAGTTGAATGTCGGGAGAACAATGATTAGCACCAACTGAAACATCTGTTCCCCAGCAAGACATCACCAAAAACACAAACCCTGCAGCCTCTGTATCGAACAGAATTTGTTGTTCTGTCCTGGCAGTGAATTGTGAAACCAGGCGGCGTGACTCAGTTGTCTGGAACCGTAGCATCCTGCCATGTTTCAGTGAAGGCGAAAGCACAGCAGTTCCTGGAACTTAATCCAAATCAGCCATTTTGTTGACCAGCTACTGGACATATGCAAGTTGAAGGAGGTTCAAGTACCCTTTTTAAACTTCTGCACATGATCCTGGTCAACCTGTCTCTTTTGCACTTCTTCATTCTTTGCCGCGGCAAGTGTAAATAAAGAGGCTTCTGGCTATTGATCTCGCATACAGTATGAATTGCTCTCAATTGGCAATCATATTGTATGATTGAGGAGAAGACCTCTACAAAAAAGGCTTAGACTTAAGACTTGGCTGTACATAATTCAGCAAGATAACGATTTTAAACATGCATCCAAAGAAATAGAAATGTTTACAGGATAAATAATATATGCTTTACATTAGCATTATGTTTTGGATTCGAATCATTTTGAAAAACTGCAGTCTGAATTGAAGAACAAAGTATACGTTAAAACCATGAATAGATATAGTAAAGTAAAGCTATAGACTATAGTATACAGTATGTTTATGTTTAAAATATGAATTAAATGCAGCATTAATATGTTTATGTAGCGATCTTATTTAAAAATCTTCTGACATGTTCTCTTGTGTTCTCTGTACATGCTTTTCATATTCAAAACTATCTAGCTGTGCAGGCAGCTGAAACCTGTAGCCATCTGTAGAAGAACCATCCTTTTCCTGTTCTTTAGAGACAAATTAATCCGAAAGGGGAAGTGTAAATGTCAGTTTAGTGTCTCTGACAAGACATGAAACTTGCAAGCATAAAAAGCCACAGAATTCTTTTGAGCCAGATATTTTGCACACTGATGAGTTCAAAAAATGGAAATGTGTGATATTTTGACATTAGAATTTGTCCATGTTTTGGACACACCATCAAGAGATTGATTCATAGTCAGTAGATGCCACTGGAGATGTTTCACAGATGGTCCACAACCTTAAACACGGCTATAAACCGATACGATTTATGTTGTGTCAAATGCCATCGTAAGAGGATTAAACCAGTTTGTGCTGTGTCCTCATAGGTGGTAACTTATCAACTTATGTGTGATAACATTACCCCACCGCATCACTGATTATTTCATATAGCAGCACATCATGTCCTGTTTTATTTCTTATGTAAAAAAAAATGTCTAGCAAGGAGACTCCACATTAAGTCTAGAGATTTCTAAGCTGAGAACGAGAGTCATTAACGAACACCACCTTCCTAATGCACATGACTAAAACCTGTGGCTTCCCCTTTATTCTATACAAAGTTCAGTGAGTTTAAGACTACTAATGAACTGTACAGTATATATCTGTGACAAAACTAAACCAGAAATGGGCTAAAACAAAGTCACACACGCTAAGATTTTATTTAGCCGCCTTTAGCTTTGATTACCACCGGCAATGTGGTGAAAGTTTTGTGTGTGAAAACGATTCCTCATGCTCCAGAGCCACTTGTTCATAATGCAGTTCTAAAGTGATCTCCATTCATGATTTTCTTTCCAAACACAATTCTTCCACCAAATTCTAATTATTTCAAATCTCCTTAGTTGTTTTCTTTTCTTGATGCAGGCCAGTATTTTGACTTTTCTGAAACAATGCCTATTTTTGGTCAGGCAGTGTACATTGTACTTAATACAAGGGGCAAGATGATAATTTTTTAAATTTATATTTAGGCATTTGTCAGATGCTCTTATCCAGAGCGACTTACAGTATACACTTATTGTTTTTATATTGATATTTATATCTCTGATGGATAGACGGCATTGCTTTTGCTGAGTGTTTTTATCTTATTTGCAGCCTGAGTTCCCTGTATGTATGTCAGTTTTGAAATGGTTAGTTAGGTTAGAGGTGTGGAATGTTTTTGCTGTGGTTTGTGCTTTGTTTGACCTAAACATGTTCATGCCCTACTTAAGATTTTCACCTGTGTGTCAGTGCACAAAATGGGACACAAAGGCATCAGATACAAATGCTGGGTGTAATTCCAATAAAGGAAATCACTCACTTAATAATAATAATAATAATAGTAATAATAATCAAATAATATATTATACTGTACCAATATGTCATTCACTCTCACTATTAACAGTTTGCACCACATGTCTCCGCTTGTAAGTATACAATGACTATGGATTGTATAGAAAAGAGCTTTTCTGGTCCTCATACTGCGCATATTCACATTTCTCAGGACTCCACTGGGCCGAGCAAGAGCTTGGCTGCGATTAGCCCTGATGCAGAAGCGATTAGCAGACTATCTGCGTGTCCTCATCACCAGGAAAGACATACTGAGGTAACTAACTTTTTGCAAATGTGAAGCAGTGAATTGAGCTTCTAGTTTTCCTAGTTCACTATCACACTGGATGTTATGAGCAGAGACAGTTGAAGTCTTCATTGTAAATCCATTTTTCCTCTGAACAGGATTTGACACTTCATTTCTTGCTAAGGAGTGTGTCATCCATCAACCACCCCCACTCTCATAAAGCTCTCATTGAAGCATGTTTGTGAAACATGCATCAAAGTTCATTGTTGAACCTGTTTTGTGTTGTGTAGTGATTTCTATGAAAGCTCAGCAGTCATGCTGGAGGAGGAGGGAGCCGTCATCGTTGGTCTCCTGGTGGGACTCAACGTCATTGATGCCAACCTGTGTGTGAAGGGAGAGGACCTGGACACCCAAGTATGGGAAATTATCTTTGATTTGTTTTCTTCTACTGAGGGATGCGTTATCTCATATTTGTCAATTCTGTAGCAATCAGATATTTTAAGTTAACTTGGCTAGGCTTCCTAAAAACATTAGTTTTTGTGAGCTTAATACATTTTTATACTACAGGTACAAGCAAATGTACTTCGTATAAAGTTACCATAAAAAGTCAAGTGAGAGAAATAAACTTCTATGTTCAGATGAGGTAAATTGTGCAATTTGTAATGTTAGGAACCTTTTTAGACTGTTTACTGTCGAAACTCTTAGCACCCCAGTGGGATAAAGAACATACCGTTACAGTTCCTTATTTTAAGTAGACTGATCATGAACTTGAAGTGGCAATACTGGGCTTGCAATTATTTTATCGTACTGGTCCTTTTCTGGAGCAGAATGATTATACGACATGTATCTTCTGAATGTGTCTAAAATTTTGCAATACATTTGCCTCAGCATAAAAGGCATTTTCGGCATACGAGCAAACGAACCAAGCCAAGCGGAACGCCTGCTAAGTTGCGCGCACGTCCGGGAGCTGTTTAAAACTTGTTTGCGTCAGTGCCAAGCCAAGCAAACCTGCGTATGTTTTTGTGGATTTTTTGCATTTCGTGCAAGGTTTAGTGAAGACATAGAACCATGGGCTCCAAGAATGTTTGCAAGGACGGTAGCAAAAAGAAAAGGGAGGAACTTTCAGTTTTGTTTTTTAAAGCCAAAATATATTTCATATTTTGCTTCATTTATATGTCTTTTCTAAATGTTTTGATTGTTTTTATATGCACAAATATAATTCTAGTGTTAGAAATTGGTAATATAGGTAATAATGGGTGGTTGGAACGTATTATCTGCATTTACATTATTTCCTATAAGAAAATGTGTTTCGCAATACAACATATTCGGGATCAACGAGAGCAGAGCAAGTGATCAATCAACCGATTGCAGAAAGGAGCCAAAAAGCACATGGGTGAAAGACGTACCCATCCCACCACTAGCGGAGACACATGCAAAGCAATAAAATATATAAATATCTACACTTAATGTCGTAACAAGTCAACCATGATCACTAGCAGGAAGTTGTGAGGCATTGGGCTTAGCAAATTAAAACAAATATTCTGGGAGTTTCAGCACTACAGAAATAATCGTAAGCATCAGTATATATGTTTTTTGATTCTATATGTATATTGAATTAATCATTAAAAATTAACCAAAATGGATTATTTCATCCAAAATTTCTGGGTATGTCAGAGATGTATGTCGTATCAATCACAGAAAAAAACAGACCAGTTCACACAAAGACCAGTTTTGCCCATGTTCATGATGTACACTGTACTATGCAGTGAATATGGTGTATCTATGTAGAAACCTGTATTTTACACATGTATATATTTTGTATGAATGAGAACAGTTTTTTTTTTCTTGTTGTCTTTTCTATTTAACTTATATTAAGTTATATACATTGTTCAGGTTGGGGTCATCGACTTCTCCATGTACTTAAAAAATGACATTGATGATTACAGAAGTGAAGAAAGGTAAGAAGTCTATTATTATTTTAGAAAGCTCTAAAAAAATATTCAGTGGATACTAATAAATATATTTTTGGTCCCAGTCCGCCCCTGGCCCACATGACGTGACGGAATTAGGCACGGCTGGTGAGCTGTCCTTGCTAATGA
>JAQQZS010000038.1:9239466-9252053 GCA_030068045.1 Platyallabes tihoni
AGTACCTCTCATCCCTCCCCTCTGAGAGAGTTCGGCCAATCAGCTCTCTCTAGACCTCCGGCTGCGAGAGGTTACAGTGATAAGGCTTAATTAAAGAGAATAAATATAAGTGCAAATTGCACATGTTCATACACATGTGCAAAAGAAATGAGTATTCTCCCACACAGTGAAATGCATGCATGGGAACACGTTTCAATACACCATTATTCTATATTGATAGCCAGGAAGTTTGATTTGAGATTATGAGTAATTGTGCTACTTGAATGATTGGTGCATGCTGTTCATGTTTAATTCACCTATGAAAAGAACCACAGAACATTTACTTTATTCACATACAAAATGCCAAGACTAATATCTGTATGCTTTATCATTCCTTAAATAGAAATGGGCAAATTGCAGCAATATTAGACCAGAAGAACTATGTTGAAGAACTAAACAGGCAGCTCAAGTAAGCACACAATGTTCTGTACGATCCGCATGTAAGAGGTGATATAATAATATATATCCATAATATTTAAAGCCGTATGAAGCTGACGGTATACTGTTTCTCTACATCAGTTCCACTGTTCAAGGCCTGCAGGGTCGCGTGGACTCTTTAGAGAAATCAAATTCCAAACTCATTGAAGAGGTAGGAACATTTATATAATGATTAATAATTAATAATTCTCAGTATCATCTATGAAGCCTGGTACAATCTCAGCAATTCCTTTTTTTTCCTCCTGTAGTTGGCAATAGCAAAAAACAACATCATCAAACTGCAGGAAGAAAACCACCAGCTAAGAAACGAGAATTCAATAATCATCATGAAGGCTCAGCGCAGACTCGAGGTACTGCCACAAGCCAGAACTGTATATGATATAGACAGGATAGTTAGCTCATAACAGATTATGGCAAAGTACCAAAATTTAATAAAAACTGAACAAGTCTCTTATAAGAACAGCTATGGACTATGGCTTTTAAAAATTTCTTGCAAAATGTTGCTCTGCTTTACAACAGGTTACACAGGGGGACGTAAACTGTGAGCTGGACACCTACAAACAGTCCAGGCAGGGCCTGGACGAAATGTACAACGAGGCACGGAGGCAGCTTAAGGAGGAGTGTCAGCTTCGGCAGGTCTATTTTTAAATGACCTTGTGTGTTTTTGTTTTTTTTTTTTTTGTTCGTTTTTTTTTTTTATTATTATTTTGAAAATCGAAGCATTTGAGACGAATGCTTGAGCGACCATGTGTTCTCCAACGGTTTACATATTAGATTTTATTTTTAACAAATTGCATATAAATCTTTATATTTAACACGTGATTTTTAGTGGCATCCATTATAATTCCATTATAAAAATCCATATTTTTTTTTATGAAACAATAAGTTGACTGTATTAGTTTAGGCTTCATTCACTGAGAACATGGGGGTGGGGTCAAGTGAAGTGAAGCGTGAAGGACCTCAGAGTGAAGTAGGTGGGAAAAGGACACACACCTGAGGAGGATATGGCTAATTAGTGTGTGTGTGTGTGTGTGTGTGTGCAAGCATGCTGTGAGCTGAAAAAAGTGAAGAACACAACAGCAAGTGAGAAAGAGAGAGAAAACGCATGTGCAGAGCTCAAAAGTCCAGCAGTAAGGTGTGCGTGTGTGAGAATTTCACATAAAAAAAAATTATTGGGGATTTTTCATTTTTTTTAAATAATTTTTTAGATTTTTTCCTGATTTTCTCCCTAATTTAGTCGTGTCCAATTCCTCCCCGTCACTAGGGGGCTCCCACATTAAGGCTACTACTACCACTCAGCTGGGAGGGCCGAAGACTATCATGTGTTTCCTCCGAACCATGTGATGCCAGCCGACCGCATCTTTTCGAACTGCTCGCTCACACACCGTTGGGGGCGTCGTAACGCACTAGGAGAACAGGGCTATCCGCTCCTTCTGCTTCCGTGAGCTCACAGACGCCTCTGATTGACTTTAGAGCCATAATTAATGTGGGAGCACTAAGTACCTCTCCCCTCTGAGAGAGCTCAGCCAATCAGCTCTCTCTAGAGACCTCCGACTGCGAGAGGTTACAGCATCACCTGGGAATCGAGCCAGCGATCTCCGAATGATAGGGCGAGTACTTTACCACCGCACCACTCCGAGGCCCCAAAATAACTGAGGATTACTGAAAATAAAAACCCGACTCACAGCAAGTCATTAATTATCCAACTTCTCTTCAGGTGTGTATCCTTTCCCACTTGCCTCACTCTCAGGTCCTTCACAAAGCAGCACTTGGCCACGTCCCCACCAGCACAAGGTCTCTCCCACTGATTCTAGCAGCCATTTTTCTCGAGTTCAGAGTGAAATGAGAATGAGACTTTTTGCTTGTGAAAGTGTTTTCAATCGTGCGATTACCCACTTTACTCGAGTAAGCGCAGTGAGGCCACTAACTAATCAATAATTAAATTAATTTAGCAACTAATTGTCGACAACATTGATTAATCGTTGCACCCCTAATTCTTAGAGTCCGTTTGATGTCTCCTCTTATTTTACTTTGGAAATCCCTATTGCGTTAAATGTTGGTAATGTTACAGTAAGTAAGAAAAGAAGGGTTTATCACTTATGATAGCATTATCACTTATGTAGGATATCACTAAAACAAACACCGTTGTAATTGCTTTAACTCTGTCTATCTGTGTGTTTAATTTGTGGTTCATCAAATAAGCACCATAATCACTAAGCATCACAAATATTAAACCATAAACACGGTTCTCAATGTACTTTTCCTTAAAGCTCCATGCATTCAGGTTTATTTTAATATCTGGACTGAAACCACTATTTTGCAGGATGTGGAGAATGAGCTGGTGGTGCAGGTCAGCATGAAGCAGGAGATGGAACTGGCCATGAAGCTCTTAGAAAAGGACATCCATGAGAAGCAGGACACTTTGATTGGACTTCGGCAGCAACTAGACGAGGTTAAAGCCATCAATGTGGAAATGTACCAGAAAATGCAGGTAACGTTCTAAAACTGAAAAAAAAAAAAAATGTGTTCAAAATTGTGTAAAAAAAAAAAAAAAAGTCCAAGCCACTAATCCGTTACTGTAATTATCACCAGACGTCCGATGATGTCATGAAACAGAAGAACGACATGATTGCACGACTGGAGGAGAAGACCAATCAGATAACAGCTACCATGAAACAGCTCGAGCAAAGGTTAGTGACATTCAGTATCGTATCGAATGACAAATCGTCTGGCGTAATGCTGTTATATTCCAGTGGTGCAAACAGCCTTGTTTGAGCCCTTACTAGTGCTGGGCGATTTTTACAATTAATTTGGTTTTATTATAAGGTTTAGTTTTGTTTTAACGGATTTGGTTTAATTGCAGTGCATGTACAGTAAGTACATTACACTAGGTCCTGTACGTTATGAATCTTCCTGCTCTGCACACTGAGAGTAACGTTTTTCACCTAGAATACAAATCCTACCAAAAAACCCTTGTTTTGTGCAAAAATGCATTCCAAAATTTAGCCAAGACTCATGTGAAGTTTCTGTTTTTAGTACAATTTAACTTATTTCCCTGGAACTAGTCACATGGTTCCAGTTAGCCATGCAGTGCACCTCTGGATATATATATATGTTTGTGTATGTGAAATGTGTGTGTGTGTGTGTGTGTGTGTGTGTGTTAGGCTAATGTTGACTCAAGTCAGCCTAAGTCTAACTTAAAAAGGCTCCAGCATTTCATATCTGCTAGACAGACATGCATGTTGTTTTCTGCACGCTGTGTTTTTCATATTATCATATTGCTGCAGTTCTTTCTTTCACATGGCTACTCATGCGTTCGTGTTTTTGTGTTCTTTGGTTGTGTGACGTGATGCTGTCAGAGCAGAGATGTCTCTGTCCACACACGAACACACATACTGTACACACAGGCCATCTTTCCCTTTTCTTCTTCTTCATTGATTTACCATCATCTTGGTTGTGCTTATTTAAAGAATGCATTGCTAAACGACTTTTTTCCGAAGCTTTGGATGACATGGAAATTCACTGATGTTTACATCCTCTTTCCCTTTTTGTTCTTCCCTTTTCTTTTCTTTCTCCTCATCTACTACCCTATTTTAACACTGTCATTTTACACCAATTCTTTTTTTTTGTTGTTGTCTCTCTCTTCATTACGTTTTAAAATCCTGTCCTGTATTAAACAACCCTAGTGATAAAGATCTGCTCAGCCAGACCCGAACTCTTGCCATGTCGTTTGTAAAATGTGCCAGTACAGATACAGAACATCAGTACAAACTCGTTAAAGATATTTCTTTCTGAAATTAAGATCAATATATTCTTTTTCCTGTAACGAAACATGTTTGGCGTTATAAATAATGTGAAACAACAGGTTTTACTTCCTTATAGTGGCATTCTCTTTAGCTTTTGTTTAAAGGATATTGTTTTGTTTTTTTTTTTTAATTGATGAATTAATGATTTTGTTAAAGTTCTTTCTTGTGGCACTGTAACACGGCAAGTGTACTAATGTACAATTTTAAAGCAAAACTATGACTAATCTTGTCTTTTATCCAGATCATCAATAAATTTGACATTTTAAAACAATGTTAAAAGTTTGATTTAGTGAATTATTTGATATGTCTCTTCCAAATGCGTCTCACTTTTTCTTAATTAAGACACTTTATCACAGCAAATATCCAGTCGCTTCAGTGACCTTAGAATCATATAGACTGCTTCAGTGAACATAAAAAAACAAATCCAGTTAACCTCTTTTCAGATTTCAGTTCAGCTTTCTTCTTTTTTTTTCCGTCTTGCTTTTGACATATCTGTTGGCGGTCCATTATGAGGTAGCTTGCCTGTTGAGTTTTAGCCCTCTTTTTTTATTTATTTTTTTTCCCTAATTTTGTTCCATCCCATTCCCACCCCCTTTACCCTTGTGATCGGAGCCTCAGTTTTACCCAGTTGGTTTGAATTGCACCAGATTGCAGGAAGCGGAGAGAGACCGACTTGGCACTGAAGATGGAGTGCGCAGATTCAAGCAAGACTTCGCCAACAAAGCAGACAGCCTCCAAAAGCAGATCGTCCAGAGAGAGAAGGAGATGTGAGTCGATTTAAAGCTTTATAAATGTATTAAAGCCATTTCTTTCTTAGTGTGTGTGTGTGTGTGTGTGTGGGTTCTAATGATGCGTAGTGAAACGTATTCATCTTAACTAACAGTAATAGGTCAAGGCCGCTGACATACTGATGAAGCCTGTCAGTTAAGTTGACTTAGTGCTAAACATTTAAAACACAAGACATCTCTTAATGTGCATGTTTTTGAACAAGTTAATTTAAAATTTATTCTACAGGCTGCAGCTGGAAACAGACTTGAAAATCGAAAGGGTGTGGAGACATACTCTACAGAATGACCTGGAAAGAGAAAAGGAGACCGTTGGCCAACTGAGGACTGAAGCACAGCAAATAATTGTCCTTAAAAAGGTGAGTTAAAGGATGAATTGATTTTGAACTGGGCGGTGCAACAGTGTATTGGTTAGCGCTGTGACTTCACACATCCCGGGACGAGACTCGCTTTTGGGTCTGTGTGCATGTGCTTGTGGCATGTCACAGATCGGCATGCCGTCCAGGGTGTACCACGCCTATTGCCCCAAGTCCCATGGATAGACTCCAGTAAACCCTCGTGTCCTGCACATGTGGGCGGAGTCATTGTGGAAAACTCCCCATCGGGATACAAATTTTTCATTCCAAGCCCAAGAATCTGTGACTTTATCCTCTAAAAGGACAAGTGAAATCAAGCCATGCCTCCATAACACCCACAATTATAACAGAACCAGGATTTTTACTTATATATAATGTTCATCATACAGTATGTCATACAGTAACTATTACTGTGTAACTAATAGATTTATGCTCATAGGACTTAATGAAAAGCATCTCTCGTGTTGACGGTAATGAAATGTAAATTGTTGTGCTGCTGTTTCAGGAGTTTCACAGATTGCAGGATGAAAACAGACAGTTGAAAGGGATATGTGTGGAACAAGAAAAAGCACTAGAAGAGCTGGGCTGCAAGCTCAGCGAGTGAGTTTCCATGATCATATTACTTAGAACTGGATGTATTGTTTACATTTCAGCTTAACTATCATACATGTAAGTAGAAAAAAAGCACTAATCCATTTTGTTCCCTTCGTTTCTCATATTAGGTCAAAACTTAAAATTGAGGATATAAAGGAGGCCAATAAAGCACTTCAGGTATGTGCTTCAAGAGGCTTTTTAACCTTTTTGATATATTTAAGTATGAATTGTGAACAATCTTTAATTTAACTAATGTCGCACTGATCACATATAGAATTGAGAATAGGAACTAATGGCGCTATCACCCTGAAAGACTGAACTAACCAAATTGTTATTATTAGCAAAACAAAAAGCAATACAGGTAGTCCCCGACTTACGAACATTCGAGTTACGAATTTCTGCAGCTATGAACGTACCAAGGTTCTACTTCAGATTCAATCACAGAAGTAGTTCACGTGTATTGTACAAAAATAGACACTGCAGTGCACCAGATACCAATATTTACAATTATATTCAATATTTTCAGTGTGTAAGTGAATGTATAAAATGTCTCAAGTCTGGTATATTATGTGTGTGTGTGTGTGTGTTGCGGGAGAAATGAGTCGGCCTCACCGGTTTTAATGAATCAGTCTGTGAGCTCGATGATAGAAAAAGGCTGTCCTGATGGTAAATAATCCTAATTTAGGAAAATCCTCAACAAAACAGAGTTCACAGTCCAATACAGTGGAAAACAGCTTTGAGACAAACTGGCGTCCGGGATTCCCCTCATGATTTAAAGGCGCAGAGACAACACTGTTACATTTCACATAAGATTTATTTCCTTAGATGCATGATGGCAGTGTGGGAAAAGGGGACAGAGATTTAGTTAAGTGGATTGGTATGCTTTACATTGTATATTCACGTCAAAGGCATATAAGACTCACTTTGTCTGACTTAAGAACAAATCGGACTTACGAACGTGCTCTTGTTCGTAAGTTAGAAACTACAGTACCTGTATTTATTTACACAAACTTAAATTGAAAAATGGGATTGATGTGTTACTAATTGTACAGATTGGCTGTACTGAATGGTGGTTGTAATTTTAGGGTGGACAAGTATGGCTAAAGGACAAAGATGCCACACACTGCAAACTTTGTGAGAAGGAGTTCTCCATTTCCAGGAGAAAGGTCGGAGCCACAGACTACACCTCTCGTGTGCTTTACCCTTTCCATTCTTACATTGCAAAGAAATGTACTTGATTTAATAAAATTATTCAATAAATAGTATTTTAAAGTATATTTCCAGAATAAGTTAGATTGTCAGAAAACTCCAGTGAAAGGCTTCACTGCTGTCCTCATCATCTCTCTCTGTCCTTCCTCCACAGCACCACTGTAGGAATTGTGGAGAAATCTTCTGCAATGCTTGCTCAGATAACGAGTTACCCCTGCCTGCTTCTCCAAAGCCTGTGCGAGTATGTGATACGTGCCATGCGCTACTCCTCCAGCGCTGCTCCTCCAATGCCACATAAGACTTACCCGGTGTGTGCTGCCCAAGCAGCCGGCTTTGGCTTTAACTCAGAGTGCCGTGTTTCCCTACAGTGTGTCAAGGTATAGCACAAGTGACCAAAATGGCATTTCCCAGTGTTTGAAGTTTACATTTCACATGGCAGTCCTCCCCGTGGACAGCGAGGTAGCTGTTTAATGTTAAGTGCTCGATGAAGGACATGGGTATGGTGAATGTACTGATTCAAGTCCTTGTAAAAAAAAATTTTTTTAAAGAAAATCAACTGCCTTTAGCACTACAACTGAGCAGCACTAAAGTGTACTAAGATTCCAAACAGGTGAACGACATTCCAGTCTCTGTTCTGAGGAATGCAGAGTCAATAGTGCATTCTTTGTATAGTGTTTAAAAAAAACTGTATTATGGAAATACAGTTTGGATTTTATTTAAATTTTGTATTAAAATGAATGTGTCCCTGTCTGAGAAGCACTATGCCTCTCATATAGGAAAAGTATTTCCATACGGCACTAATGTTTTCAATGCTGCTCAAGTGTGATTGGGGCGGATCCATGAAAATAACAGCAACGACGTCCTGAATGAAGTATTATTCCACATTCTAGTACATTACAGGGTGTGCCTAGATGCCAAGACATGTTCCAGAAAGTGCAGCTCTAGCCTGCTACGTACTTGTTTTGAATGTTTATTATGGTTCATTTTAATGAGTTTAAATGTAAACTGTTATGGAAACAGTTGTTAAAAGTTTCAAATATTGGTGTATGGAACAGTACGTATACAGTACATTTCTTTAATCACTAAAGCAAATACTTGCAGTTTCTGCTCCTTTATTTAATTATTTTTTACATTTTTTTTAAGGTTAGACAAATACAATGTAGGGCTTTGCCCCTATGTGCAAGTTTATAGCACAGATATCTAATAGTTATGGTATCTAAAATGTTGACCACTGAATAAATAGAGCTGAAATAATTAAAAAGGCACAGCTACTGTGCTGGATTTATGATGATTTGGGTAAATACATATTCTACAAACTCTATAGCTTCCACTCATATTTAACATCTGCTAATTTGCTAACACATGCAATCTGCTATTTCAAAGATGACTCCACTCACTGCTCACCATTGATCAAATAAACATTCTTTAATTTCAGACATTTGTATCATGGGTACACAAATAGCATACATCAGATTAGGAGTGAAAAGTTCCTGACATCCCTAAAGAGAGCAACCTTGAAGGTCTCGCACAGATTCACTGATTTGCAATGACTGAACACAAAACAAATGTACAAATGTTTATTCTGAAAGCAATACTTTAAACATTGGAGGTTTTAAATGCAATGGCCAGCAATGATCATTTGAACAGCAATAATTCAAACAAACTCTGCATTCAACATAACTAAGAAAAAAAAGTTAACAGCCAAATAATAATCATTGCTGGGGGAAAAAAGGCTTACAGATCTTAAAAGATGGCAGCCCATCACAGTGGCCTCTGAGATTGCAGAGCTACGTAGATGACAACATAAATCAACACTAATAAAACTTAAACACAGGAGAATCAGATATAAAATTAAGCAAAATGTACAGTAGCTGGTCGACCTATATATAATTTTTTATATACTTCATTTATACTTTAAATTCCACTCTGACTGGAAAATATTCAGCTTCAGTTTTCTACGAATTTGTGAAAACACCTCTATAACAAAAAAAATAAAAGAAACCATTCCCGCTGAAAATTATTTCTTGTAAAACGGTATCTTCAGTACATGCCCCGTGGCCCGCTTCCTCGAGAGCCCATGCCCCCAGAGTTGCCATAGTAACTGCCGCCTCCACGACCTGGGTACCAGTAATTGTTTTATAGAACAAAGGAAACTGCCTGTTAGAAAAGTTTTTTTTTTTTTTTTTCACAGTGCACTTAAGCAGTGAATAAGTGATACTCACCCATTTCAGATGCGCCGCTGGAGGTTGAATTTAAAAAAAGCTCTATATAGCGGTGCTCTACGAGGGGAAATAAGAAAACCGTAAGAGAAATGCAGCATATTTGAAGTTGCAATAGGGATATGAGAATTAGGACATAAAAAAAACAGGAAGCACATACGCATGTGATTCTTGTCCTTTGACATGGCTGATACAGCATCTTCATGTGTAGCAAATTCTACATCTGCCTCTCCTGTGGACTTGCCGCTTGGTCCGACATCAATGTGCACACGGACTGGATGCAGTGGTGCAAAGAACTAGAACAAGAGATATTTTTACCATCGTGCTAATCATAAGGAGGATTCTTAAGGTGACAAGGACCCTTTAGTGTGTCTTACACTGGCTATGTCTGACTCTGTTGCACGGAACGGCAGTCCTCTCATGTGCACAAAATGTCCACTGTGAAAGCCTGAGCCTGTGTCCCCTCCACCATAGCCATGGCTTCCCACTCCTCTTCCACCTCGTTCTCCTCTGGCACGCTCTTCAAACATTCCATTACCGAAGCAGTAGTTGTTAAAACCATTGTAATTGTCAAAGCCACCATAACCTGCAGAACAGAGGCAAGTTACAAAACTTCAACAAAAAACAAAATCATACTTTTAGATTCTCTCTGGGTTAAGAATGAATGAAAGCTAAATTAAACTTTTCACCTAAACATTAATAGAACTGAGCCATATGATCAAATTAGTCTGGAGCACAGAATCCATGTGTGGCTTGGGGGCAAAAAGGTACAGTCAAACATTTGCCTGCCACAAACTAGTACTTAGCAATTACTTTAACCCCTACTAATTTTAGTTTCTTCTAATTTTTTTTGTGAGCCAAACTTTTTTTTTTTTTTAAACCAAGCAAACTTTTATAGGAATATAGAGGAAGGGTTTGTAATTATATTACAAAATGAGAAGTTTCACGTCTCTGTTCATATCACTTCTTAGTTCACATTTTTCACTTTTTAAGTCATAGTTACATACCACCACTGTAACTACTTCCACTGCGCATCTGCTCCAGAACAGCACCTCCTCTTCCAGGACCAGGACCAAAGAAGCCTCCACGGCTCATCACTGGTCTGTCGTAGGGGCTAGGCCTCTGTCCCATCATCCTCCTCGGGACGTCGTAGTATGCACGAATTTCATTTCGGCTACTTTTGAATATTTCTATGTACCTGAGTTTGTCAAAATGCAGAGTTTTAGCAACACATAAAACTTAACTGTTTCACAGAAATGATGACAGCTTAGTGAGTCAATGTCCCCAAAACCCATGGTTTATTTAATTACCTCAGCAAACAAAAATGAGTGGATGTTTATAAATCAGAGGGAAGGAACAAAGGGCCTAATGCTACTCTCACTACAATTCTTTACTATGAGCAGCCTTAAAAAAAATCAATCCTAAAAAAAGGCTCCTTTGAATACAGATTAATGTCCCACCCCCACAAACATAAAATATAATGCTAAACATATAATGCTCCTTCTTACATAATTTTCCACCCATGTTATTATATGTACACAAACATGCCAAGTTTAACATTTAGAAAACATTATTAAAAGTATTAAGATGCATGACCCCCAATCCCACAGTACAGATATCATTAATCACCCAGCCCAGTCTTGCCAGCCCCACCTGTGCCCTATTCTTTCCTTGTGTTTCCCCAGAGCTTTTTCTGCTATCTCCTTTGAGGCAAACTGCACGAAGGCTTCCCCTGTGCTCCTCCCCTGGTAGTCCATCGGCAATGTAATCCCATTTGGCACGATTTTCAACCCTTTAACCCAAGGACAAATAACCCCACAGAGGGGGACATGTTAAATAGCAACATTCTCATGTGTAGAAAAGAAAAGTCCCCCCAAATTTAGTCCCTTACATCATCCCATACAGTGTAATCACACACACAATCCTTAGCAACATATTCACTAACAGTTCTGTACAAATTAAACAGTCAAGTGTACGACATACAAATGGTATGTTAATTAGTGAGACTATGTTAGTCACAAACTAAAGATCAACATTTGGGAGAGCATAAGGTATTGACATGTTGATCTTTACTATGCATGAGTCTTGTATTAACAAAAATTTGATTTCATAGAAGACAGTACTCACAAAATCACAAAACTAAAAATAAAGGACAAATACTGATTAGAAAGCATACCTGAAAAGAACTGAACTATCTCCTCCTTACTGCAGCCGAAAGGCAGTCCTCTGAGCTTCAGCATACAGCCGCTGCTGCTGTCATAATCTGTCGGGCCGCAGCGTTTCAGCACCCAGTCCATTTCGCTGCGGTTTGACTTGAACACTGCACAGTGTGATACACTCAGTGACTGCACTGACAGACATGCACATAATACACTCACAGTCTGACTTGGCCAGGTAGCACATTATTCAAAAAGGCACATTAAGATTATAATTAGTCATCAGGTTTAACAGAAAAAAAATAGCAAGACAAGGAAAAAGAAGTTTTTTGTGTATGTGTATATAAATGCTATATAAAACGTTTATATACACATACACACAACCAGTCAAGAGTTTGTACACAACGTCTAACTATGGTCTTTCCTGATTTTTATTTCTTTCTACATTGTAAAACAACCATGAAGGCACACAAAATATGCAATAATCTCCTTTGCACAGTTGATATTG
Organism: Platyallabes tihoni; assembly: GCA_030068045.1. Lineage (NCBI taxonomy): Eukaryota > Metazoa > Chordata > Actinopteri > Siluriformes > Clariidae > Platyallabes > Platyallabes tihoni. The sequence goes on from JAQQZS010000038.1 coordinate 9,251,577, forward strand.
AGATGTGTCTGCTCTGTAAAGCCTTCTGCTTTAATCTGAGGTGTTGTTAATACATGATGTTTGAAGCTGGTAACTCTAAACTCTAACTATTTTACATTTGGCAAAAATACTGAATCGAACCACCCTGGTTTTGATTAATTTCCTGTAACAGCACATCCTATCATGTTTTATTTCTTACATTATCAGGCTGTGAATGAGTCAACATAATTAGATTCAGAGCAATAAACAACACTAACATATAAATCAATGGCATAACTTGATTACCTTAACTTCTACAGCAAATAATTAACAGTGATTATCAGCGCACTATGCATACAAACACCTTGGCTTAATGTAGGGGTGGGCGATATACCGGTATACACGGTTAACCGGTAGAAATTTTGGTCTATCGTCTTAATCGTGGTTGAGATCACGTGACGTTGCACGTTACGTAACCACGCAATACACATTCACTTCTATGGGAAGCCAAACACATCT
>JAQQZS010000038.1:9257141-9272659 GCA_030068045.1 Platyallabes tihoni
TATCAATAATTATCGATATCGAACGATATGAAACACTGATATCGTGATACAGTTTTCAGCCATATCGCCCAGCCCTACGCACATGTTTAGTTTTGCATTTTTGTGACATCATTCCCATATCCTGGCAGCAGTACAATTTACACGTTTTTAAGGGCAATGATGGCTTTGTTTCTACATGTCATATCAGAAAACCCAAATGCACTGTGTGAGTCCTCCGTCTACACACATTGGCAGGACTTCTGTATAAGCGATTATACTGGAATATGCTGTGTTGCCGCACAGGCCTGCGCTACCTGAATTTTAAGGGTTAATCCTGTTTTGTTGTTGGCTTGTTCACTGTGCAAATCTTTGTTTCACTGCAGAGCATGTGCGACCATTTCTACGGCCTTAAACTTATGGTAGTTGGCATCCGTGGCTCAGTACACCATTCTGGCGTTACTGCTCCTGTACCTGTTTATTGTGCTACCGCTACTAGTCAGTTGATAGTATGATGTGGTAAGTGGTGTCTTGGCAGGGGGACAGACTACCTGTATTCGGGCAACATGAAAACTTGTGTGGGAAACACTGAGATAGAATGGCATGTTGCCTCAAAATATCGTGGTAAGTCGGCTAATCTGGTGCTAAGCTAACTGCTAAGCAGTGGCGATATAAGCCTTCTGTTCCTTCAGTTAATATGGGAAAAGTAAACTTGCCAACAAGATGGATGAGCTAGCATTAATTAGCCAGTTAAAGCACATTACACTGCATGTGTAATGTGCTTTACAGAAACATGCTTAACTATACCAGGTAGCATACCATTTGTGACATACCAGGTGGCTAGTGTGGACATCCCGAGTTTCACTACTGTTAGGGTGGAGAAGGAGAGATGTATGTGATGGTATGAAAACCATTACAGGCTGTAAAAAGAAGAACAGTAATATAATAGATGGTGGTGATGTGAGGGACAATAAGTTAAACTCGCTCTGCAGCAGGTTTAAGTGCCTGGGCTCCAATGTTACTACAGCCTGTTAACTTCTCACTTCCCCTCCTTTTCAACTCCACAGTCTCTATCTCCTACATCATACACCATATTCCCACAACACACCATTAATACTGATCAGGTCAAAAAGAAACTGAAGACGCTCTGCCCCAGCAGCGCAGCTGGCCCGCATAAGGTCAGCCAAAGAATGCTGATAGCCTGTGCTGAAGTTATGACATACATCCATGGATGCTTCTCCTTCAGTCATCTTGCAACGACTGGAGCCTTTAGCCAGGAGGTTGTGTCATCACATGGTTACCAACGATTCCAAAGTGTTTCGACCCTTAACCATAACACACTCCTGTTGGTGGGTCAGTAGTGTTGGCCAGCCACTACTCACTCCCTCCTGGTTGCCAGCTCAACTTCCCTCTCCTGCTCCAAATCCAACAGGAGGCTCTTTCTGCTGCCTCCCAAAGCCTTCGCACTGCCTTCTTTCTCTCAATCCCCCTCAATCTAATGTCTGACAACAGCTTCTATAGTGATTGGGCTGGGAAGCCCCTACATCCCACCTCGACTGGATACAACCACGTCTGCCAACCTTTGTCCCTGCAGTTCCACACCAAGTCTTTATAGCATTCAGTCTTCCTTTCAAACGCCTCCTCCCACCCCTCCTCCCACGGCAATGTAAACTCCACTAGGATAATCTTCTTTCCTTCCATGGAGAAGAGGACTGTGTCAGGTCTTAAGGTAGTGTGGACAACATCTGGAAACTGGAGCCTATTCTTCGGATCTACCCTAAGCTCCCATGCTTTAGCAGACTGCAAAAGACCTTGGTTTTATTGGGCCCTGATGGCCTCCTACCCTCTTTGACGAATGTTATTCCTGGTGGCGACTTGCTCTTATATTGACATTTCCTGGTCCTCTCCTGCTCTAGGATGTCAGCCAGCACAGTCAGTACTTTGTCATGGCGCCATCTGTATCTGCCCTGGGCCAGCGCAGTTTTGCATCCTGTCAAGATGTGTGCCATTGTTCCCCTATGCCCGCAGAGCTTGCATGATGGGTCGTCCCTTATCCCCCATTTGTGTAGATTCACTGTGTTTGGAAGAGTGTCATAGATGGCCTTAAGCAAGAATGAGATCCGGTATGGCTTAAGCCTCCATACAGTAGGTCAGCCCATGTCACCTTTCTCTTGGGGAAAGTTTACTCCAGGTTACTTTGGCCATAAGGAGCGGTACACTCTAGTCAGGGTGCCAGGGTGCCACACTGCGGGCAATTTGGGAACGCCAATTAGCCTAATCTGCATGTCTTTGGACTGTGGAAGTACCCGGAGGAAACCCACCAAGCATAGGGAAAACATGCACACATGCACAGAGACCTGAGGTAGGAATCGAAACTTCTAACCACCCTGGAGGTGTGAGGCCATAGTGATAAAAACCACACCACATTGCTTCTACCCTTTAGATCTTGATTCATACTGGCAATTTGTTTATTCATGCAAAGATGGACGTCTGCAAAGTAGGCTAAATTCTCAGACATCAGCAGTCTGTAAACTATAAACTGCTCTAACTGCCATTAAATATGAGCCTATTCAAGGAATCCTGGAAAATGTTTTACTGAAGGTGCCAGGCACAATGCCAATGTGCTGACTTCATTAAATAACAGTGTTATGTGCTGCTCCTGCAGTGTCTTACAAAAAGCTGATATAGTAGAAAGAGAATATAAACATTTAGACTATGATCATCCTGAACAGGAGATTTCACTTAAAATAATAATTAATTAAATTTTTAAAAATTACTTATGATGCAATCAGCACCACTGCTGCCTTACACTAAACCTATTGAGCTGAGGTGCATAGTGTGGTGGACAATTCCACTTGTCATACGTATCAAGATGTTGGAATTTTAAAAAAGCTAATGTATGGGCCCCGAGTGGCGCAGTGGTAAAGCGTTCGCCCTATCATCCGGAGATCGCTGGTTCGAGCCACGGGTGATGCTGTTACCTCTCACAGCCGGTGGCCTAGAGAGAGCTGATTGGCCAAACTCTCTCAGGGGGGAGGGATGAGAGGTACTCAGTGCTCCCACATTAATGACGGCTTTACAAGCCAATCTGGGTCATCTGTGAGCTCGCACCGGCGAAGGGAGCAGATAGCTCTGTTCCTCCGAGTGTGTTACGCTGCCCCCAACGGAGCGTGAGCGAGCAGTTCGAAAAAAAATGGTCGGTGATGTCACTTGGATCGGAGGAAACACATGGGTCGGTCTGCGGCCCTCCCGACTGAGCGGCAGTTGAAGCTTAATGTGGGAGCCTCCAGCGACTGGGAGGAATTGGACACGACTAAAAAAAATTTTTAAAAAAGCTAATGTATTTTCTGATTTAATCTCATCTGAGCATATATACAGGTGAAACTCGAAAAATGTTAATATCGTGCAAAAGTTCATTTATTTCATTAATGCAACTTAAAAGGTGAAACTAATATATATGATATAGACTCATTACATGCAAAGCAAGATAGTTCAAGCCGTGATTTGTCATAATTGAGATGGCATACTCAATATAGCTCATGAAAACCCCAAATCTACAATCTCAGAAAATTTGAATATTACATGCAATCAGTAAAACAAGGATTGTATATAGACCATATCGGTTGAGTATGCATATGTACTCAGTACTTGGTTTGGGCCCCTTTTGCAGCCATTACTGCCTCAATGCGGCATTGCATCAGCCGGTGGCACTGCTGAGGTGTTATGGAAGACCAGGATGCTTCAATAGCGGCCTTCAGCTCTTCTGCATTGTTGGTCTCATGTCGCATCTTTCTCTTGGCAATGCCCCATAGATTCTCTACGGGGTTCAGGTCAGGCGAGTTTGCTGGTCAATCAAGCACAGTAATACCACGGTCATTGAACCAGGTTTTGGTGCCAAGTCCTGCTGGAAAATTAAATCAGCATCCCCATGAAGCTCATCTGCGGAAGGAAGCATGAAGTGCTCCAAAGTCTCCTGGTGCACGGCTGCGTTGACCATGGACTTAATGAACCACAATGGACAAACACCAGCAGATGGCTCCCCAAATCAACATAGACTGTGGAAACTTCACACTGGACTTCAAGCATCTTGCAGTGTGTGCCTCTCCATTCTTCCTCCAGACTCTGGGTGCTTTGTTTCCAAAGGAGATGCAAAAGTTGCTCTCATCAGAAAAGAAGACTTTGGACCACTGAACAACAGACCAGTTCTTTTTTTCTTTAGCCCAGGTAAGACACTTCTGACGTTGTTTATTGTTCAGGAGCGACTTGACAAGAGGAATATGACGTTTGAAGCCCGTGTTTAGGATCCGTCTGTGTGTGGTGGCCCTTCATGCACTGACTCCAGCCTCAGTCCATCACTTTTGAATGGCCTTTTCCTGATAATCCTCACCAGGCTGCGGTCATAATGTAAAACAATCAGTGCAGTCATGAGCGCAAGTCATACAGGTGCTCGATAAGATCGAAAATGCGCAGATATGCTGTTCAGGAAGGACGTCGGGAGCGGTATATTTATTATTAGACCGCCCGCTCCCGTCCAAATTACACCAGTTTCTGACTGCTACCGCGTTTTGTCGGGTCCCGCGGGTCCTGCGGGAGTGCCGCGGGAATGCAGACCTCTACATCCAACTTATTTTGCAATTACGTTTTGAGGCTTTCCCTCCTTATGGAGGATGTCAGTGATGGTTTTCTGCACAACTGTCAGGTCAGCAGTCTTTCCCATACTGAACCAGACTGAGAGACCATATAAATGCTCAGGAACCCTTTGCAGGTGTTCTGGCTTAATTAGCTGATTAGAGTAGGACACTTTGAGCCTAGAATATTGAACCTTTTCACAATATTCAAAATTTCTGAGATTGTGGATTTGGGGTTTTCATGATCTGTAAGCCATAATCATCTCAATTATGACAAATCATGGCTTGAACTATCTTACTTTATATGTAATGAGTCTATCTTATATATTAGTTTCACCTTTTAAGTTGCATTACTGAAATAAATAAACTTTTGCACGATATTCAAATTTTTCGAGTTTCACCTGTATTTCTGAGGGTTTAAAGTGTGACAAGGTTATGACAAATTATTTGATCTGTTTTAGAAGAGATCAAAGGTAGCATATTAGTTTGCACTGTCACCTTGCACCTCCAGGGTTCAAGTTTGATTCCTGCCTCGGAGTCTGTGTGTATGGAGTTTGTGCATGTTCTCCCCGTTCTTGGTGGGTTTCCTTTGGGTGCTCCGGTTTCCTCTCACAGTCCAAAGACATGCAGATTAGTCTAATTGGCGTTCCCAAATTGTGTATTTGTGTGGCCTGCAATGGATTGTCACCCTGTCCAGGGTGTACCCTGCCTTGTGCCCTTAGTCTCCTAGAATAAACTCCAGGCCCCTATGACAAATTCATACAGTATCTAGGTCACATTAGCCAACCGGTTCCATCTATTGGCATGTTTTTGGTGGTCAAAGGAAACTCAAGAATACGAAAGAAACCTATATGAATGCTGGAGGAAAATGCAAAACCTCACACAGGGAGTAAACCCTGTACTAGATTGAACCAGGGACTCTACAGCCATGAATCAGTAGTGCTACAGTACCATTGCACCATGGTGGTGTCACAGAATGTGTATATTAGATTTGCTGTGGATGTTTACTGTCTTACTGACCAGAGTTTGGGAGTACTTCAGGATTTCTGTAAGAGCTAGTGACTATCAGTCATAGTCACCCTAGTGATTATCAGGCTGAAGAGAAGTGTGCCTACATGAGATTCACCTTTCTATATGTGTTTCATTCTGCTTCCTTCACTCTTTCCACTTTTACTCTGTTTACACTTTTGGCTGTCCCTCTCTTATTGGCATCTAGCATTCTGTTGCCAATAAGTGTGCTCATAACACATACACTCAAAAGCTTTTGTCCTGATTGGCTTAATTATTTCACCGGGGTGGGTCATAACGGCCTGAGCGGCAGGCGAGGAGCAATGCTGGATGTAAGACAGGTTGCAGGGGAGGAGGAGGAGGAGGAGGAGGAAGAGGAAAAAGAGGAGTCTAACTAAGCTGCATTAATCCAGTATGAAAGAATAACCAAAGCCTGCAGGAAGTATCTTTTTAAAGGAGAGTGACAGTGTGAATAGATGAAATCATGATTTTTTTTTCTCTTTCTTTATTGCTCCTGAGAAAGAGGCTAATAAGGAAATAGGAGCAGAGGATATCCATAAGGTAAGGTTGCATGACGTTTTTTGTAAGAGCTACAGTACAACAGAATAGATGAGAGGGGGTGGGGGGGAATCCTATTAACAAAAGTAGGTGATGCCCTGCTTAATCGTGTGTAAGGAGTGCATGTGTTTACAGAGAAGCTCTCTATTATTCTGGATAGGACCTGAAATCTGAAGTCTATTTTCTTTTTGGTTTGGTTTGGAGAACGATTAGTGATAACCGCTCTGCTGATTTGAAATCAAATAGTTTGGAGCTGATAATAAATTGATAAAAGAGATCAAAGATTTGAATCTGGTTACAAAGTTTTGGCAAATATATTTCTTTCATTGAATGCATGATTACAAAATGGATAATATTTATGCTGTTGGTGTTTTTATTCCCCGTGGCTGTTTCGTGTGTTCAGATGGCAAAATATACTTTATTTAAAGGTTCATATAGAAGGTGTTAGTGGTGTTATTAATTAATTAACGTATTGATTTTAGACATCCAGTTTGCCTCTCTGTACTTTCCAGACAAGATATTATGTTTAATGATAATTCCCGGAAAACTGTTATTGTTTTTTAAGTGACGCTCCTGTCAGTGAGAAATCTGATCTCACTGGATTTCATTAAGGCGGTGTCCATTTCACAGTGTTACTGGTTACCTTGGTGCATGCTGAGTGGATAGAGTTGCAACTGTGCAACTACAACTTTAACGGGCCTTACACACCATTATCAAAATGATGAAAATGTTGATTTTTTTTTTGTTTGTTTGTTTTATTGTAATATGACACTGTGTGGAATGTGATGCCAGTGATTCAGCAATAGATTTCAACAGAGTGAAATTAAAGACCCAGGCAAAGAGCTACAGTGTTGTAATCAAGATGCAGTACAGTTATTTTTGGTAATAGGCGTCCTAGCTTGTCCGACCTTCCTCTTTTCTGTAACCTTGGCATTTGAGTTACAAACAAAGTAGTTTGTTTGAGAGTGCTGTGAATTAATTTTTAAGAGGTGTGGATTACTTTTTCATATAATGACACAATATGATGCTTTCAATGGTGTCATAGATGGTTAAAGAAGATGTGAGAGAGTTTGGGATTGGTGTGTGGAGAACTGCTAAAGAGGACATACACCCCTTCCCTCTCCTGGGCTTCTGTTAAGTGTATCAGCACAGACTAAATGGTTCTGCATAAAGCATGGCAGGCATCTAGGCTTAGATGTTAGATCATTCTCAAACCCTGAATCCTAGGTTTGGTTGATGTTCTTAGTTTGGCATTCACTCACCGTCTATACTGTACTGATTTATCCTGTATTCAGGGTCGCAGGGGCCCTGGAGCCTGTCCCAGGAGACTTAGGGCACGAGGCAGGGTGTACACCCCGGGCAGGGTGCCAATCCATTGCAGGGCACACACACTATGGGCAATTTGGAAATCGCCAATTAGCCTATTCTGCAGGTCTTTGGAAGGCAAACCAACAAGCACGGGAAGAACATGCAAACAGAGATGGGAGTCAAACCTGGCCAGGAATCGAACCCGGACCCTGAAGGTGCAAGGCAACAGTGCTAACCACTACACCACCATGCCGCCATTTTTTAGTAGCTCATAAAATAAATAGACATTTAAGAGCACCATTCACACCAGTATAAACACAGATATTCCTAAGGATTAGATGCCGAATCTGATTAGCCTACCTTTCAGAGTATTCAGATAATAAAATATTTAAATGGGATTTTATAGTATATTTTCCTTCATTGCTCGCTATACTTTGTCTTTGTTGCTCTCAGTGCAATTCTGTCCCAGGAAAGAGTTTTGGGTTTGCAGAATGTTAAGGCATTTTTCCTGGAAGATTAACATTTATAGACGTGCATTGTATATTTATAAAATCATTTCCTCATATTAGTTCACTAGGTCAGGGGCTAAGAGTGCCATGTTGGAGAAGGTTAGGAAAACAAGAATGGAAACAAAGAAAGCCAAGGGATATATTTCTTTGAAAAAGAAGTATTAATTAATTTATGTTGATGTATCTTACTTTTGGTCCAGGTTCAATTCCCGGCCAGGCTCGATTCCTGTCTCTGTGTGCATGGAGCTTGCATGCTTGGTGGGTTCCCTCAGGGTACTCCGGTTACCTCCCACAGTCCGAAGACTTGCAGATTAGGCTAACTGGCATTCCCAAATTGTGTGAATGAGTATGTGAATGAGTGTATGTGTGTGTGCCCTACAATGGATTGGCACCCTGCCTAGGGTGTACCCGACCTCGTGCCCTAAAGCCTCCTGAGATAGGCTTCAGGCCCCCACCTAAAACCCTAAATACAGGATAGACGATGAGTGAGTGACTATCTTACTTTTGGTTACACCGATCCAAATGCTGTAGGAATAATTTTTAATGCAGCTGTGAACCTTGTGTAAGGAATGGTCTAGAACATTGCCATGTAAGCAAAATTTTACATCATGATTTCAGAACATTGAAGAAGCAATATCCATTTCTAAAGCAGTTAAGCTCAGTTAACCTTCTTTGTAATCTGCGGTATGGGTTCTATTTTTTTGTTCTCTGTAATCCTATAGGCACATCAAGATGTTTCTGTTGAAATATTGCAGAAATTCCTTGTAAGTTGCTCTAATTACTATTATAAAATAATTACCTCCAGTAATACTGCTATCGTTAATTCAAAAAAAGTGTGACAAAAAGATTGTTTTAGCTCCAATATTAATTTTGTGCAATGGTTTGTCTCAGACAGATGACTTGGAAGATAGGATTGGTGTTAACTCCCAAGTACCTTCTGTCTTAAGGCTACTTACTCCACACCAAAGCACGAATCTTGTGTAAATGATCTGGCATTTACAGAACTAGAAGACTTGCATGAGGTTTCCAGGTACGGATCATGGCAAACTCAGGGAAGGTTCTTGAATTGGAAGTGAAATCTGTGGCTAATGAAGAAGGGAAATTGTTAAAAAATATGGAAGGCACACATTCTCTCATTGTACATGGGCCAGACGTCTTCCCCCAGTCTCAGCATGGAGGCCTGAATAATCCACAAAGCTTAATGCTTCCAGAAGGGGATCTACATAAAGTTAGCAGCAACACACATGGCGTTTTCACTAGTAAGTCCAGACATCCAGTCAGCTTACAAATCCATTCAAGTGTGGAAGGACAGACATCCTATCAATATGGAAACAGTGTGCCCCATAATGATACTTATCAGTCGCTCTCTGCCCTTCAACCAGAGCTTAAAGGAGGTTCAGGCAATCTTGAGCGAACTCGTTCCACAGCGAGTGAGACATTTCTTGGGAAGGACTGTGGACATTTTACTGCCCCACCTACACCTAGTGGTTCTCGAAAATTCTATGGGCAAGTGGGTGAAGAAAAGCGATCAATTGCTACATACAGTTATATTGAGAAAGCTAATATCAGGTGTGTGCGTGGTCATCATACTATATTGTGCCAAAATGAGCCAGAGAACCCATTCAGAAAAGCTTTTAATGACCAAACCTTCCCCTACCACTTCTGTGATAATTTCTATGAACCAACACAGTTAATCAGGCATGATGGTTTTCCTAACTCCAGCTCAAAGAATACCTTAACCGGTTCAGTGATTAAACCAAAGGATACACCCCATTTCCAACCCACTATGCTAAAATCAATTGCAAGAAATGCTACCCATCGTGCTTTGGAAGAGTTTGGTTCCCCACAGCTGAGACGCCAACTGGCAACTGCCAACTATGCTGATACAAGTTGTGGCACGCTGCAAAAAGAACAGCCCCACTGCCATTCATGGTCTGGATCTCCTGTAGTGCCACGTGTTGCCAGAACTCTGCCTGCTAATGCACATCTTTATCAACACAGGTATCTGCATGGTATTCCAAGTAGCCCAGCAGCTCTCAGGCTCACTAGTGATGATAGAAAGCCCTACTTTATATCATGCTCTAATAATGTCCAATCTCAAGCAATTCCAAGACAGCGAGCATGGAACAGTGATGAGACTCTGAGGCAAAGTCATAGACATAAACCAGTATTGCCATGCAGTAGGCCTACAGCTATTCAACATCAAATTCCAAATACGATCATTACTCAATTACCACAGAACCAGACAGTAGGTCAAAAAACAAGTCAAAGTCCCCAGAAAAGCAGCAAGGTAAATTTTAGTCTAACAACTTCCAGAGGCAACAAACTGAGTGATGAGAAACAACTGAGGTGTTTCTTGTCTGCATCAAGTGTTGAAATGACGTCTAATCTAGCAGAAGAAGCCACCAAAATATTCATGCATGTGGAAGAAAGGAAGTCATCTTCCCCTACCCTATCTCTACCTGACACTGTGAAGTCAGACAGTACAAGGTCAGGACAACAGTCTACAGCAGAGTTTTCAACAAGAACTTCCTCAGAAAGTAATCTCCTCACCCAGGACCAACAGTGGGAAAAGGACCCTGTTCAAAAAAGGTATTCCTCAGGTTGGACTTCACCACATTTGTCCTACAGAGGTAGCAGATCCCCTGTACTTTGTGCTAGTTTGCACCGAGTTGGTATATCGTCTACATCTGAAATCCAAGATCAACAACAACAGAGAAGAGTAATTCTAGAGAACCACAGTCCCATTATATATCAACACCATCTGTTCCAATATACAGGAGACAACAAGTTACAGAGGCAAGAAAGCTGGGGTCTTAGAGACAGTCCAGCTATGATGAGACTTTGCACACAATTTAACAATAATATGCCAGTCAACTCTGCCTTGAGACAACCACATTTCTCAAGAGTTATGGAGAACATCAATAAGGAGAACTCATATGAAGTTGGAGATTCACAAACACAAAGAGACAGAGGAGTTGAGAGCCTGACATATGGGGACCAGAGCAGTGCTTTGTCTCAGAGTTCCAGTGGAGTTACAGGCAGAGTGGTGGAGTTCATTCAGCCTGAGAGAGACTGCATTTCCCCAGTTTCACCCAGTCGGACCAGTCAGAGAGACAGTGGGACAGGAAACATAGCCATTCAAGTGAGATATCAATATTTTTGTACTTATGGGACACAATCTGTCTGTTATCATACTTATTATATTTTTTAAATGTATGCCACACAGTATGAAAGCAATCATTGACTGTGTATATTGATGACAATACTAATTTATTTAATTGCATATTGTAGTTGGACAGTGGATCCTCATCGCCACGTCCTTCTTTGCACTGTCAAAAGATTGCTCGTGCCAAATGGGAGTTCCTGTTTGGGAAGCCTATAGAACACCACAATGGAGTAACTGGTAAAAACAACAGAAAGGCACAAATATAATGTATAAGATAATTGATAATATACCTAATGATTACCAGTAGTAGACAATTATCATGTTACTAGACAATTGATCAAAATTTTCTTTTCAATTCCTGAAGAAGTTCCAGTCTCCTCTATTACACCCTCCAGTGGCTACTCCAGTGAGTCCCCTCATGAGTTCACAGCACCTAGTTCCAGTGAAAGACCAATATCCAAGATCCAGAATACTTCCAGTCATGATATTCAACAGGTGGATGTGGAACCTCTTTCTTCTGCATTGGGCTCATCTCATGGGCTTAAGACTGGCATCATTAGGGGCACTGTCAAATACTCAGAAACTGACCTGGATGCAGTTCCCCTGCGTTGTTACAGAGAGACAGACATCGATGAAGTTATATTAGCTGAGCAGGATGAAATGAACTCAGCATTCAGCAGCAATCGTAGTGTAATGGCTACCTCTGGAACCAACAGTGGCAGTCCTTTGGAGCGACTCTTTTGTTCACAGACAAGTGAGGAAGAGGAACAGTTTCAGGATGAAGAGATGGTGAGCTGGGCCAGTGTGAGGATGCATTGTGACAGGAGGAGACAGCAAGCTGTGCAAGATGGCGATGAGGTGTTCAGTCGCTTCCCTGAAGGGTAAGATTAGGGGAATAAAACAAAAATTTTAATGTCAAATCAGTCTCAGTCTCTGCTACTGTAACCATGGTTTTAAGAAGATATTTCTAAATCTTTTTATAACTGTTTCCTTTTTAAGTTCCGAGAACTGCCTACTGGATAGCCATGCTGCTCTAAAGTCTCCCATAACTGTCGAAAGTCCTAGCAGGATCTCCAGAGATGGCCTTGACTCTTTCAGCCGTCATTTTGAGAGTATTATGGAATCCCATCGGGCCAAGGGCACCTCTTACAGCAGCCTGGACAGTGTAGACATGGCTTCTAGTGGACCACACATCTTTACCTTCGACCTCCCAACATTAACCCCTGAGATACAGAGCCAGATCTGTGAGAGTGCCAAACAAATAATAGATTTGAGTTTTGTGCCCCTGAGACATCCTGAAGCTCCTAGCCTTTTGACCCCCAGCCCTTCTGAGGGATTGTCTGAAGCAGACCAGAGTATATCTGAAGAGGAGAGCAGATTGACAGACAGCATCCCCAGTGAGAACCACGTTTCATCTGAATCTAATATAGCAATGATGCAAAGGTCAGTGAGAAACTGGAGTGCAGTTTACTAAGCATGGTAAATCATTTATTAGAGGATTGGTGTCAGGATTTATGTGCAGAAGTGATGCACTCTCTCATTTTGTGAACTGTGTTCATCCCAAATGCTCTTGAATGAGGTTATAAATTGATATGCATTTTCCACAATATTTTATACATAATATATTAGATAAATCAAAATTTATTTACTCCAGAGAAATATCAAAATTCTATAAAGTATGTTAAATTATGAACACAATATTTGGTCGGGGCATTTTTATCACAAATTAGTGCATCAATGCATCATGGAATGGAGGCGATTAGCCTGCAGCACTGCTTAGGCATTATTGAAGACCAGGATGCTTTGATAGCAGCCTTCAGCTCCCTTCAGCTCACTTGTATTGTTGCTTTAGGTATTTCTCATCTTTTTCATGACAATACCCTTAGATTTTCTATCCAATATTGTCAATATTCTAGTTTTTTTAAGATGCACAGTAGTTGAGACCAAGAGTGTGAGACTGAGATCCGGCAGAAAGCGTAACAAAAAAGTCAGGTGAGCAAGGGGTTTAACATTCATGCATAAGCATGCAACTTATTGATTTTGCAGGACAAGCACAAGACCACATTACATGATGCTTTAACAGAATTAAGAGTGCTCGCATTTCTGTCTATGAGTTTTGGGTGTTAGCCATTATGTTTGATGTCATATCTGTCAAATTTTGACAAGAATTTGTCAAACTGCCGACATGTAGTGATGAATGGCAGCTCGGTGGTTCAGTGGTTAGGATTGGGGCTTCCCACCTCAAGGGTTGGGGCTTTATTCCTGCCTCAGGTATGTGTGTGGGGAGTTTGCATGCTTTCATTGTGCTTGGTAGGTTTTGTCCAGCTACTCTGTTTTTTTTTCAACAGACATGAGGTGTAGGTTAATTGGGATTTCCAAATTCCCTGTAGTGTTTGAGTGAGTGTGTGCATGTGTGTCCTATAATGGATTGGCACCCCATCCTGGAAATCCCCTGGGATAGGTCTCCCAACAACCCTGTACAGGATAAGCGGTATACAGAACGAGTAAGTGAGAGTTGTGATGTAGTGCTGTGAAAAAGTAGCGAGAGGAAAGTGGGATTTTTTCCCTATACCATATAATAGGTAAAAGTCATAATTATTTGGAGAGAGAAAAGTTGAGTACAGATTTTGTAACAACTTTATGCAAACTACAGTACTAGACTATCAATATTGCAGGCACATACTTTTGCCTGAGTTGACCAGCAGATGGAGGTATAAACCATTCTCAGAGAAGGTAATGTCTCTAGAGTGCATTGGGATACTGTATTTTGATAAGTAGTAGCCATGTGGCTGTAAAAGGATTGCTACTAAATAAAATAATCTTGCAAAGCTATTTTTACATGACATGATCATGCATTGCGATTAAATGAAATTTCCTCTCACCCATAATACTTATCCTCATCAAGTCCAATAGGGTTAGGGTTAGGGTTAAGAACTATACCCAGTGATCAAAGTGGACAAAGGAACTATACCCAGTGATCCTCATCTGAAGATTGCACAAGGATAGACAGACATTGGGAAAAGTTTGGAAAAATGTAGTTGGGAAAAAAGTTTTTCGGGTCTCAACAGGTTAAGGGGCCTCAATTTGTGTTGCTGAAATAATAGACTTTATAACCATTGATTCTCCTTCCTGGATCAGCCTACATACTGTAAATTAGGTGGAAGAGGTCTGCAGTGATTGTTACTTTCGTTACTTTTCTTTCTCTTTCATATGTCATTCCATTGTTTATGAATTGTCAAGAAAAACTGAAATCTGACCCCATCTGCTTTGACACCTGGCTCCTCTTTAAAGACTTCTTTCCTGTCCAGCGTCCAGTGAGACCTGGAGTTCTGCCAAGTCCACTTGGTCTTCTGGGAGATTGTGAGATTAGCTTCCACGGTCATGTGATTTCAGGGTTTTAAATAGACATTGGACACAACCTCCCAAGCCATCATTTATTTAAGTTGAGGCTAAGTTGAGGTGTCCAGTAGGCACACATTTTTACGTTGACCAACATGTTTCTGCTCCCCCTTGTACTGTAAGCGCTCCTCATTTTCAGGTCAGATTCTGCAGAGACAAAAGTTGCTAAAGAAGTCCAGTGAGAAGGGGCTGAGTGGAGGGAGGGCCGTGAGGCACTAACAAAGAAAGGAAGAGAAGGAGGGAAAAGGGGTTGAGTTGTTGCTTAGTGAAAGGAAATACATATCACATCCAGAAGCAGAAAATAGCCCGGCTGATGAGAAGTACACAGGCAGAGGAACACAAACATGCATATGGACAAGTGAGCTGAAAAGCAAAAAGCAGCCTGGGAATGAGACAGGGAAAGAGATACCCAGATAAACAGAAAGAGAGAGAAATTAGAGAGAACAGATGAGCATCATGTGTTCCAGAAGGGAAAAGAATAGATAAAGGTTTGTGCAGTTTAAGACAGGACCTCAGGATGAGACCAGACACCAGCTTGACAAGCAAGAAAATGTCATCGGAGAAGAAAACAGAGATGAAAGTTTTGAAGTAAATGGTGTCGTAAATGATGCTCAGGAAGAGACTGTAAGATTAGCGCTTTTGTGTGGGTCACAAGCCAAAGAGAGGATGAGGGCCTCTGAGCTCTGTGCTGGTTAAGGAGCTTAAGCTTCATGACAGGAGGTGGGGTTTTAATGATATGGCTCGCTATATGTTCTGCTGGGGAGGCAGGACCTTGGATGATCGCTACCTGTATGCTCCTTTGCCAGATGTTTATCGGTGAGTAGAGGGCCAGTTACCAGTTATTAGGTTCAGGGTTAGGGGTGACTACAGAAATTGAACTCAGGTCTGATAAACCACAGTTAAGTTATTTTTTAACAAGGGGGGCAATTACTTTTTCACACAGGGCCATGTAGGTTTGGATTT
>JAQQZS010000038.1:9272759-9283501 GCA_030068045.1 Platyallabes tihoni
ACATTTTGTGTGACAAACATGCAAAAGAATAAAAAATCAGGAGGGGGGCAAATAGTTTTTCACACCACTGTATATTAGCACCACGATAGACACAAAAGTTGTAAACAAAAAGTCCTAAACTGTCCATTTTCTCCTCTCCAGCTTTCTTAATCCTCGTTCTGGAAATACTAAAAGAGTGCACAATCTTAAGTATGCTAAAGCAATGGTACATGCTAGGGAGTGCTGTTGTACTGAATATCAGCACAGCTGTGATGTGGCTGTAGGGACGAGGACGCAGCCTGAGTGCGGACGTCATTACAGCTATTCTGATATTCAGTATTGCAGCACAACCTCGAGTGTGATATTGCTTTTATACAACAGTTCACAAATACCATTTATTATAACAGATTATTACTTAATTAGTTATTTTGCTCCTCCCACACATATCCTATACCTTTGGGATTCAGTCTTGTGTTAGGAGCTAGTTAGCTTTGTAGCCATGACCAGAGCAACACAGACCGGTCAGAGGCAATTCCGAACGAGACAAGTACTAAAGAGACAACATGTTTAAGATGACATCATGTTATCAGGTGTGTTTTCCTGCTGAAAGTGCTTTTATGACTGGTTTGGAATGTGGATTTTGGTAAGCAGCTGGTCTTCCCTCTTTCCAGTACTGCAGACCGAATAGACCCATGCTGGATACAGCCAGTTGCTTGCACTACTTCATATGATTTTGTCATTTTAAACCAGTGCCTTGTCGGTTCTTTACCAGTGCTTAAACAGAAGATGGCTTTACCATATATAATGATTTTAATTTTACTATCTTGTATCATGATAAATTATTATTTCTCAGGGAGTAACAGTCTTATCACGGTTACACATAAAACTGCTATGCATACAAACTAAACAAAAACAGAACACTCTTATTGAAAGACAGATGGACTGCAATATTTGTGTTTTACATCATGCATCTTCATAAAAGCTGTACTTACTGTTAGTAGCTCACTCGCTCGCTCACACTCACTTGCTCACTCATCGTCTTGCTTTATCCTGTATACAGAGTCACAGGGGCCTGGAGCCTGTCCCAGGAGTCTTAGGCTACACCCTGGGCGGTGTGCCAATCTATCGCAGGACACACACACACACACACACACACACACACACACTCGCACACTCATTCACACACTACGGGCAATTTGGGAACGCCAATTAGCCGAATCTGCAGGTCCTTGAACTGTGGGAGGAAACCGGAGTACCCGGAGAGAAAATGCAAACTCCATGCACACAGAGGCGGGACTCAAACCTGGACAGGAATCGAATCTGCACCCTGGAATTGCATGGCGACAAGACTAACCACTAAGCCGGCATGGTGGCAATTATTTAAAAAAAAAACAACAATAAAAAAAACACTTTATGTAACACATTATGAAACACAGTTTGTCTCTTTGTGGTAGTTGGACAGTAATTTGTGTTCCCTCTATAATTTAACATGTTCTTGTTTACACCTATTAGTGTATTTCACACTTTCAATCTCAATTACTGCTTACTGACATGGCATGGATATGACAGCAAGTCAAAGTTAAAGAGAAGATCCCTAATGCCTAAAAAAAAACCTAGGAGGCATTTTCCCGGCTTGGTGTGTCATCTACAGGCTTTATGGATCTGTGGTATAATCAGCTTGACTTCTTCTCCTTATTTCTTATGAAAATTATCTTTTTTTAAAAAAAAATCCACTTCAGATTACTTCATTTACTAACAGCAGAATGAGACAAAATGGGTGGAACAGAGTGAAGGTTATTTTGATTTATCTTAAATTTTCTTAAAAGATAAGAAGGGCTTCGGCCCTCGAGGCCATTTCTACTAGCTTTCCCAGCAACTAATAATAATTCCTGCTCAGATAACACCATCTACACTTGTTTTGACACCATGTAGAAACTGTACGACCCTGCTCTCAGTCTGCCCATAGTTTGTGTGGGTGTGTAAAGTGTAAAGAACTCCTGGGTGACTGGAATGTGTTTGCACAGGAGACATTTATTGAGGACAGGGCCGGTTACTTTTATTAGGGGGAACAAGCTGCACCACAGCCGTACCAATAATGCATTTATTTAGTGCAAACCCTTCTCACTGACAGGCTGAAGAATTTCAATCTCTCCGAGTGCTTTAAAACGAATCATTTATATAAAGGAAACTGTGTTAGTATTAGTTGGACAGGTCCAGATATTCCAGTTGACAGAAAGAAAGAAAGAAAGAAAGAAAGGAGTGTCTGCTTATTAGCATCTCATTTAGACTGGCTTACACACCCTAGCTGTGAGCTGAGAGAGAGAGAGAGACAGAGATATATATATATATAGAGAGAGAGATTTTCAGAATTTTCATGCTGCTTTGGAAAGAGAACCACAGGCCCATTGTTTTAAATATAAACAAACTCCCTCCCCTTCTGCTTCTCCTTCTCCGAGACTTCTCGCTCTTCTACCTTTAAGCTTGACTATCCTGTTAGAAACACGCCATTAGCAGATCATAAGTATTTAGTCCACTTGTGCCTTGAAGGCTAAAAGCTGTGACAGTTCAGAGACTCGTTCATGTTACTACACAGACGTAAGATGGTGTTGTTAAGGTAAGGGACGAAGTTTTTTCGTTTACTTTTTATCCATTGACTTTATCTCCTTTAAAGTTAAAGTTCAAAAAGGATCCACTGTGAAGGAAATTTGATGTAAATTTGATTTCTTTGCTTCTATATAGACGATGATTTATTCACTAAAGTTTATAATGATCTGTATATCTGTAGCTATGTTATGGAGCTGCTTAGGTGACATGCTGGTTATTATTTAATAAAGTTTGCTCACTTATTAATATATTAAGGTTTAAAGATAGTATATTGAGACTAGGAGTTCTTATTTTGATACCTCACATCGGTCAGTTATAATGTTTTCCATGACTTCTTTCATGTGATCTGTGCCGATGGACTCAATATGTTGTGAAACTTTAAACTTTAATACGTGACCATAAGTTAATTATTTGGTAGGAACAGGCGAAAATAAAGTCTGCTCTCTTTTTAGAAATTGCCTAAGGTGATATGAACTCTTTTTATGTAAGTTCTTCATAGGCAGCACAGTGGCTTAGTGCTTAGCACTGTGGCCTCACACCCCCATGGTCGAGGGTTTGATTCTCGCCTTGGGTATGTGTGTGTGGAGTTTGCATGTTCTCCCCGTGCTTGGTGGTTTTCCTCCAAGTACTCTGGTTTCCGCCCACAGTCCAAAGACATGCAGATTGGTCTAACTGGTGTTCCCAAATTGCCCTTGATGTGTATGTGCCTGAAGTTTCCTGGGATAAGCTCCAGGATCCCTTAGACCCTGTATAAGGATAAACAGTCTAGAAGATAAATGAATGAATAAGTTCTTTATGGCTGTACAATGGATTTTTAGAAGCATAATTCTGAGTCTACATGTATTATGTTTTTTTTAAGAACTTTTGTGTCACTTCAATTGATTTATTCTACTGTATGTCAGTGAGCTGTACATAATCTGTATATTGCATAATACATTATTATATTGTTATTTTATGACACTTGACTTGATGCCATGGAAATTCATTCATTTATTCATCTTCAGTGGGCCTAAGACGTGTATCCTGGTCAGGGTTACCATGGATCCGGAGACTGTCGCGGGAACACTGGCTACAAGGCAGGAATACACCTTTTTGTGACACTAATAAAATGGCTTCTTGTAAAGAAATCTTGGGTTCTTGTCATTTTAAGTTTTACCAGTATTTAGCAATGTGACAGGGAGGAGAGGAGGAGTCCTTGTGGATGAGTCCTTAGATGCCAAATAGATGATGATTACTGTAAACCACTCTAAATAAGAAACACCCCATGATGAAACAAGCCTGTGCACTTCTACAGCTGTTTCGTTAATTAACACTGGAGAATAAGGATCCCAAAGCGTGTGTGTCCATGCAAGTCTGTGTTTGTATGATGGTTGTCTGTGGTATTGTTGTATCAGCACAAATCTCATTAACAGAGAATAGCTAATTTTCCTTAAAACTAATGAAGTGTCTGATATAAGCCTGAAAATGTGTTTAATGTTATATAAAATTACATTCCTTTAGCTTACTGTTACAGTGTTTTTGTTTCGTCTTCAGTGAGCGAGGATCAGGACTTGTCTCACAATCTGACCACGAGGTGGCACAGCGCTTGGCACTGGGCAGCAATGACAACATTGCCAATGGTAGCAAGGCTGACCTACAGGCTGCCAAACTTCTAGCTAAACGCCTCTACAACCTCGATGGTTTCAAGAGATCAGACATTGCAAGGCATCTGAGCAAAAAGTAGGCATCTCATCTTTTCTTTCTGTCTCCTTTGAAAATGCTTGATTTAGAGTATATGGATTATAGATCCTCTTGTTTTATATACACAACTAACTGTCATGAGTGTTAAATGACAAATTGGACTTATTTGCAGGGGGGCAAATCTGCAAGATTTTACACATTTTACACATATGCTTTTTCATCTTCCTCTGTTTGGCTGTAGTAATGATTTCAGTTGGATGGTAGCAGAGGAGTACCTAGGTTATTTCAACTTTGCAGGCATGAGGGTTGATCAGGCTCTGAGGTAAGAGCTTGCACATGCACTTTAATTTACATTTAACTGTACAAATATGCATCGACGTGTCATAAATATGCATAATATTTAGTATTAGTTATGATCATATCACAAGCCATACATTGTCTTTTTTTGTCCTTTTGGGGTCAACTTCATGTTTCTGAATGGTTATACTGTACTTGCATAGACAAATAGTGACTCAGTGACAGTGGGAAGATTGCAATGCACTAGATTAGCGACTATTTAGAAAGCTGATTGACTAATACCATTGCAAAGTCTATAACCATGTCACTATTATTTCTATGCTGATGATGATTCGAATATGAGAATATCCTTATTATAACATCTGGCCAGTGGGGGGTGTACATTATGAATGATGTAGGTATTACAGCAGTCAGAAATACACTGCCTGGCCTCTCTGATATTTTGATTACGATGCACAATGTGGAGACGAGTCCATGTGTGAAAATGAATCCTCATGCTCCCAGAACCACTCTTTCACAATTTGAGTCCTGGAATATACCTGTGACATTAGGGAAGAGAAAAAAGTCCATCAATAGGATAATTTAGTACATTCAGGTCATAAACAGATTTCATTTTATTGCCACATAACGCCCCCCCCCCCCCCCACCACCCCCCATTAGGCTCCAGGCCCACATAACCCTGTATACAAAGCGGTATAGGCAATGACTGAGTGTGAGTGGACTCATCAAACCTCATGATCTTTTTCCATTGCTACAAAGTCCATTCTTCATTCTCCATAGTAAACTGAAGACTTTTTCTAACTAGTCTCACTACCAAGTGGTTTTGTTATCCACACAACTGTTTAGTCCCAATTATGTGGGTTCTCATAATATTGTGTGTGTATGGAAATGCTCTTACTTTCACTATTAAACATAGCCCTGATTTCTACTGTTGATTTTTTTTTTATGATGCAACTTCACCAAGTGTTTACATGATCTCTGTTCACTGTCAGTCCGTTTTTTTCTGACCACATTTTTTTTTCTAGTTCAGCACTATCCACCCAGGTTTTCATAATGGTTTACGACAGTTCTTAACCCAATTCCAGTCATTTTAATGTTTTTTATTTGCTTAGTGCAAGCCTTGTGAATTTGTGTCCTATATGTTTTTCTGATTAAAAAGGAAAGAAATGTGTAGGAGAAGATTTAATGGTTCTTCAGCTGACAGGTAAGACAGGGCCTGAAAGGTTATGCTCAGTAAAAGATATGGTCTACATTCAGTAATACTTATAGTGTGACCTCCATGGTAGGTATTCTAGGCAAAAAAGAAAAAAAAAAGGTTTTGAAACAAACTACACACATGGGGAGAAACATGTACAGAATCGTTTTTTTTTCTGAAAGCAGAGTGTAATGAATCCTTTTTATATAGAGTGTAAATATACTGTACCTAATAAACTATCAACTGGGGCAAAAAGTAATAGAATATATATGGTATGTGACCGCATTTTCTGTCCCCTTAGAAATTCTTTAAATGTCTAGAAATGCAGTGACTTGTGTTCTATTTAGCCGTGTATATCAGACTGCGTGCATAATGATAAGTCTCTGTTCCCCAGAGTTTTCCTGAGAGAGTTTACTCTTATAGGGGAGACGCAGGAAAGGGAACGAGTGCTGTGCCATTTCTCCAGAAGGTACCTCCAGTGCAACCCCCACACTATACCAAATGAAGGTAAATCGCATGATGTGTGGGTGTAAAAGCCCACTGACATTAAGACTGTAACACCATCATCATGCCAGCAGATAGCTCTGTTGCTCACGCTGTGTGTTTGTGCTGCAGACAGCGTTCACACTCTGACCTGCGCTCTCATGCTGCTCAACACAGACCTTCATGGCCAGGTGAATATGAGCAATCATCTGAATGATGATTTTAATTTGTGCAAAGACTTTATCACTCAGCATCCGAATTCTGTAAATGTGTCAAACTGTTTAAACGCATCCTGTCTTTCTGTCCTGCTCAGAACGTGGGGAAGAGGATGTCATGTGTTCAGTTTATAGGCAACCTGAGGGGGTTAAATGATGGGCAGGATTTCCCCAAAGATCTGCTGAAGGTGGGTGTATACAAACACACACACACATACACACACATAAACACACAAACAAAGAAATTAATTCACTTCATTTTTCACACTGCTACAATGACAGCTGTACTGTTTGTGTTCCCTTCTCGATTTGTGAATTTCTGACTGTTATACAAACTGTCACATCCGAACTGAATATTTTGATTTCCTGCACACACACACAACACAATCAACTGTGAATTTTGTCATACCACAAATGAGATGGGAGAAAACTCAGTGTCATCTCAGTCTGGCATGCTCCATCCCTAGATCTTCCATTCCAGGCTTCTTGTGCAAAGTGTGTGATGCATAAAACTGCTAATTTCTCATTCTTTCTCCTTTAATATTCACTCCTTGAGCTACTGTGAATGAACTGTGATTAACTGTAACAGGCTGGTGCAGAAGGAACGTTGTGTTTCAGAGTGATGCTGTAAATTCAGATGTGGACAGTGGTTGAAGTAAACATGGCGAGTGTGTCCCTTTTGAACCAGGAATCTTCAAACCATGGATTGTAGCCATGTCTGGTGTTAGTGATTGTAGTAGCAGTTTGAAAGGAAATTGTGCATGTGTACTAGTTTTATGTGAACATTGTAAGTGATGATTTTAAAAGGTCAATTCAGTTTCTGAGACTATACACCGTATGGATAAAAGTAGTTGGTCAAATCTGTTAATTATTGAATTTAGGTGTTTCAATCAGGCCCCTTGTCCCCAGTGAAGGACAATCTTAATACTTCAGCATACCAAGACATCTTGGACAATGCTATGCTTCCAACTTTGTGGCAACAGTTTGGGGAAGGGTCTTTTCTATTACAACCCCCTTTAACACCTTTGGAATAAACTGGAACAAAGATTGTGAGCCAAGCCTTCTTGTCCTGGTTCAATATCAGTGCCTGACCTCACAAATGCTCTACAGAATAAATCGGCACGAATTCCAACAGAAACACTCCAAAATCTTGTGGACAGCCTTTCAAGAAGAGTGGAAGCTGTTATAGTTGCAAATGGGGAACCAACTCCAAATTCAAAAATATGGATTTGGATACAATGTCATGGCAGGTTTGGCCAAATACCAAATACTATATATATATAGGCCAAACCTGCCATGACATTGTATCCAAATCCATATTTTTGATATTTTGATATATATATTTTTGATATATATATATTTGGACACAATGTCATGGCAGGTTTGGCCAAATATCTTTGTGTGTATACTGTAGTGTACTATATACACAAAGGTATTTGGCCAAACCTGCCATGACATTCTGTCCAAATACCCATATTTACATACATATACACTATGATCCTGACCACAATAAAAAGAAGAACCAAAATTGGAATGTAGCTGAGTCTGGAAAATATTAATTCATTCATCTTCTATACCGCTTTATCCTATGATCAGGGTTGCGGGGGGCCTGGAGCCTATCCCAGGAGGCTTCGGGCGCGAGGCAGGGTACACCCTGGACAGGGTGCCAATCCATCGCAGTCTGGAAAATATAAAATATATATTATTAAATATATTATTATTATTATTATTATTATTATTTAAACAGACAGTGCAACAGAAGTCACCTTGTAGTCCTATAAGTTTCAGAGAATACATACTGTATCATGTAATTACAGTATGTAATTAGCCATTGTCCATTCTAGTTCTTAGTTGTTATGTTATAGGGCAAAAACTAACTCTGCTTGGAGACTCTGCATTTGTACAGAATCACGTGCCTTTAAGATTTCCAGCATCTAAAAAAATCCCACCAATTCTTCACTGGATATAAAATATCACCTGGATATTACAGACTTGTGCCTGCTCCTGTAATCATAATGCCTGTGTTGCTTTTAGAAACATCCTTTCACGCATATGCCTTTACTGTTCTTCATCTATATATACAGTAATGACTACAGATCTGACTATCTTTTCAAGGCCTTTTTCTTCCTCGTGTCATCTTAGAGAGATTACATTCTTTCCTCTGCTTTCCCCTTTAGGGATCTCAATCTACATCCAGATTTCCATAAAGCTGCTTTGCTTTGTAACAGTGTGTAGTGTACAGTGTATAGTGCTTAACAAATATTAAATTGCATTGAAATGGAAGGAAGAATGTTAAAAAGGTCCTTTCCCCAGTATAATGACTTAAGCGATGATCATCGGTAAATGGCGTGATGCACTGACTGCAGAATAGCAGTATGTAAAACACAGTGCAGTGTAATAATAGTTGAACCTAGCAACAGGAGGGTGCTTTGATATCGAACGTGCAGAAGCTGAGGATTTGATTACTCTGATAGCATGTGTGTGTAGGAAAGCCAGTGTGGGTGGCTGTTTAAGATGCAATCTGCTACAGGGAAGATAATGATATCTGTTTGCAGTTATGGTCAATGATTTCATGCAATGATTTTAAAGATCAGCAGGAGTTGAAATATGGAACCTCACATCTTGTTATTTTCCATAAACTTCACTGGATCTTGAAAGTATAGACCGTAGGCACTGGATGAGGGTAAATAATGCATTTTATTAATATGGTAACATTTAATATATAGTGTATGTCTTTTTATTATTAAATAATCTCAAATTGCTTTACTTACTGTATGAACAATGCCAATGTATCAAAACTGTAAATAAGGTAAATTAAATAAACAATGTCTGATCACTAATTGGACATTGGAACGTTTACATTGTAGCATCACCAGCGTAGCAATGATGACAGGCTGCCAATGCTTGAGTTCGATGCTTGAAAGAGCAATTGTGCTGATAAGTGGGTGATGCAGTTGTTCTTTGATTCCCACCTCTTTCATGCACAGCCTAATTATAAACACACAATAAGAGTCTGATATGTTTGGATCTGCAATCTGCACAGTAGAGGATTTGTTTGAGTTGGTGGCATTGACCCTCCTGTGTTCAAGTGTGCTTGTGAAATAGGCAGTCTATTTTTATCGCTCCGGCAGGATTACTGAGATCAGTGAACAAAAAGAATAGGCACGACATGACCGCACCTGAACCACTCTGGTCATGCTGGGTTTTTAAATCACAGTGGGCCCCCGCCATATACACCCAACAGCTAGCTCGCTTTATTTCTGTCTCCCACACATTCGCTTTGAAACACCAACCCTCTGAAACACCAACACCTTCCGCCCCTTATTTTGTCCTGAAATACACAGATCAGCCATAACATTAAAACCACTGACAGGTGAAGTGAATAACATTGATTATCTTGTTACAGTGGAACCCGTCAGTAGGTGAGATATATATCAGGTAGAATGGAAACGAAGTTCATCTGTTGGAACGAAGAAAAATGTAATGATCCGAGTGACTCTGGGGTCAAACTGCGATGGCTAGGTGACTGGGTGAGGGCATCTCAAAAATGGCATTATGCATTAGTGGCCCAAGGAAGGACAACCAGTAAACCAGCAACAGGGTCATGGGCACACAAGGCTCATCGATGTGTCGATGGGCTAGCTCATAATTTCTGATCCCTCAACAGAGTTACTGTGGGTGGCCTGGTGGTATAGTGGTTAGCACTGTGGCCTCACACATTGAAGGTTCATTTCCCACTTCCCAGTACAAGGAGTCTGCATGTTCTCCCCATACTTGGTGGGGTTCCTCCGGGTACTCCGGTTTCCTCCCACATTCCAAAGACATGCAGATTAGGCTAACTGGCATTCCCAAATTGTCCGTAGTGTTTGTTTGTGTGTGTTTGTGTGTGTGTGTGTGTGTTTGTGTGTGTGTGTGCCTTGCAATGGATTGGCACAGTGTCCAGGGTGCCCCCCGTCTCCTGAGATAGGCTCCAGGCTCCTGCTACCCTGCACACAGGATAAGTGGTAATGAAGATGATGTCAGAACACACAGTACGTTGCAGCTCCACCACTGAAGGCACTTACAGTGGGCACATGAGCGTCAGACCTGAATAAATGCAAGAAGGTGGCCTGGTCTGGTCTCAGTCACCTGGGGCTGAGGTGGCACCAGGATGCACCATGGGAAGAAGGCAATGAGGTGGTGACCTTGGGCCTGCCATTTAGGTAGATGTTACTTTACATTTACATTTAGGCATTTGGCAGACGCTCTTATCCAGAGCGACTTACATTTTTATCTCATTATACATCTGA
>JAQQZS010000038.1:9347915-9358832 GCA_030068045.1 Platyallabes tihoni
AGTATTGTTGTAGAATGTAGAAAATAAATCACTAAACAAAAACAAAGACATTTGCAAGTGACCCCAAACTTTTGAACAGTAGTGTATTTACATACCGTATTTACACAATAATTATTATCATTTTATTTTTGGTCCCATATTTTACTATTTCTGTAAAATATTAGCACAGAAAGTGAATGCTTATAATGCATAATAATTAATTGATTATACCTCAAACTGTTTAATTTCACGTGTCGGAATGCACCATTTTAGTGTCTATGTAAATGAGCTACTGCGGAGACGCACCCAATCACAGAACAGCAGAATTCAAGCCGAGGGAGAGTCCCTTCTTATATGAGGTCACACTGGGGGAAATCTAACTGGCTGTTTTAAAAAGATTACAAAAGGACAAAAAATTGGCGAAAGTACAAAAAGCACTGAAAGTTTTATTGTTCCACAATTTATAGGTCCTAAGGATTCTTTAAAATCTTTTGAAAAGTTTTACATAAAATCTTAAAACATTTCTTTAAAGAAAAAAACAAAGGATAATTTAGGGTAAAAGAAAGAATGGAGTCTTTAGTCATCAATTAATTTCTTTGTCATGATAGCGGTTCATAGCATTTATCCACAAGGGGGCGTTATTGAATACTGAATTATGTTGACGTTCCAAAATTTGTACATTTTCATTTTCTCTGGACATTTAACTGTCAGAATGTTTTTATTTATTTATTTTTTTACCCCAGATGGTCAAGGACTAAAAATAGCACACATTACTGATTCTGAAATAAGGACAGTGTTGTCTGACATTATTTATGAATCACTGTGTATTTTTGTTTCTGCTTTAACATATCTGATTGAGCTTCTCAGATAATAAATGTACATTTGATGAACAGAAGCCAGTGTATTAGAGCTTGTAAACAATAAACATATTTGTTTATGTGTTATGCTGTTTGTGTTTCTGATTTAGGGCTTCGGTAATGTGGGCCTGCACTCCATGCGCTACCTGCATCGCTATGGGGCGAAGTGTATCGGCGTGGCAGAGTGGGACGGAAGCATCTGGAACCCTAATGGCATTGACCCCAAGGAGCTGGAAGACTACAAGCTGGTGAGTCTAAACAAGGGGAACTAGGGAAACTAGAGGCCAGGGTTTAGCTTAGTGGTTAACACATTGGACGACCGATTGAAAGATCCCAGGTTCAAACCCCAGAACCACCAAATTGCCACAGATGGGCCCTTGATCAAGACCTTTAACCCTCAACTGCAGATGTATAATGAGATATACAGTAATGTAAGGCACTGGATAAGGGCTTCTGCCAAATGCCATAGAATGTACAGTATTAATAATACTAGTTATATGTATAATAATAATAGGTTTCAGCATATTAACATTTTCATGTCTGTCTTCAGGCAAACGGTTCGATTGTCGGCTTTCCCAAGGCCACACCCTACGAGGGCAGCATCTTGGAGGCTGAATGCGACATTTTGATTCCTGCTGCTAGTGAAATGCAACTCACCAAGAAGAATGCCCACAAGATCAAGGCCAAGGTTAGAGGTCGATGCATTGTACAGTAGCTCTGCTGGTAGTTTGGTGTTGTATGCTGGCTAGATGTCATTAAAGTGTTTGTATTGAATGAATTGTAAAGCTACAGTGTTAGGAGCTAATTAATTATACGAATATTGTGATCTAGATAACTGAAGTGTCCACTATTGTTGTTGTTGTAGATCATTGCTGAGGGAGCCAACGGCCCCACCACCCCCGAGGCTGATAAGATATTCCTTGAAAGGAATATCATGGTGATTCCTGTAAGTCTGGTGTTCATTTTATTAAAAATTCATTATATTGTAAAGCATACTTATTTAATTTTGATTATGTCAGACCTAACATTGCTCCTGAAGGATCTGTTCATCATGAGCATCTACATTCACTGGATTAAGTGTATTGGGTGAGATTATGCTGTCTACACTCCTAATCTCATGAGCAGGGTCGATCTTGGTAATTGGTTGGTTTAAAATTGCTACAGTACCTTCAATCCAAGGTCAAGAGTCAAGACAAATGATCTGCTTTCACTCAAATCTGTTTTGCATCCGTGCAAATTTATCCTGCTCGGGGTACGGGTTTGCCGCGCACATGCACAATGCCGGACTGAAAATCACACCACTTAATTCCGCCTGCTGATTCTTCGAACAGGATCTCATTGGTTTAGCACTTTGTGATTTCGGTACATCTGATACAAGGTTTCTGAATGAGTAAAATGAATTTGTACAGTTTCCAAGCGTGAGGAGTTTGTGTAATTTGCATGCAAATTGGCTGAATTTGTACAAGGGTGAAAGATACAGTAACTGTGCAAGAGTACAGCAGGTGGAAGGTTTCATGATTTAAATTATTGTGCTTGCGAAATAATGTGATCTATAGGGGGCGATTCACTCGAATGAGGCCCCGAATTTTCTGTAAAAATAGGGTCTAAATATTCTGTGATAACTGTCTGTAGGAACAAGCAATCTGAACGTTACAACGGACACTATAGTAGTGTAAGTGTATTCTCATACACTAAGTAGCACATTGTACGTTGTTGCGTTCAGATCGCTTCATCCTAGAGAGAGTTATTACAGAATATCTGGGACCTCTTCCGAGTGAATCACCCTGTACTGTTGTGTTGCATAGGACATGTACCTGAACGCTGGTGGTGTGACTGTCTCCTACTTTGAGTGGCTGAAGAACCTGAACCATGTCAGCTACGGCCGATTGACTTTCAAATATGAGAGAGACTCCAACTACCACCTTCTCAGTAAGTCCAGTGCTGGTTAATGTGTGTTACTTTACCATTCAGGACATCCAATCATCTGTCTATTAAAGCTGTATCCTATATGTTCAGAAGAGCTGGCCGACTTACCATCACCCTAACAACAGACACATGCCAGATCATTTCCAGGAAGAGCGGGCAGATATGAGCTTCGTTCATTTTGTCATCTTTGTGCTACAATAAAATATAACGTGTCCCAGTACAGTCATTGACCAGCTCTTGAAGAGCTATTACTGATGGTGCTGGGAACAAGTAGTGCACTTCTAAAAGCTCAGTCTTTATATTTTAGCTTTTCAAACGTCAGTCTCTATGAAATCGTTGGGTATTTTTGAGGTGAGATTTTTGCTACAGGTTTTGTTCATGGCTGAGTCACTTATTCTTAGTACGCCTAAAATAAATCTACTTGAATCGAATAGGTAATGATGGGTTGTATAAGGGAAAAACACATCTGCTGTATGAACATAATGAACATGTGACGTGATGGTCTAAAATGGCCTGACACAAATCAAAGTCTTTTTTTTCTTTAACAGCAAAATCACAAATGATCCTGGTATCATTTAGATTATTATGGACGCTGTAACCAGGTGTTCACTCTCTCTGCTGAAGTTATTGAAACAAAAAAGTCATCGGTTTCAAAAGCTTGTCATTTTATGGAGGAAGTGTAACAGTACTGTAGTGAACTGAAGGCTGAAGGCTTTTTCCAAAACTTACATTTACAGCATTTGGCTGTGTCCCTTATCCAGGGTACTTACATTTTTATCTCATTATACATCTGAGCAGATGAGGGTTAAGGGCCTCGCTCAAGGGCCCCAACAGTGGTGATTGTGGGTTTTAAACCTGGGACCTTCCGAGCCATAGTCCAATGCCTTATCTACTGAGTTACCCCTGATTCACTTACTTACTGTTAGATTTAACTGGAGACGCCTTCCATGCTAATGCCATATCATTATATTCTTCAAAAGTAATTAAATGCACATTAAACAAGTGCATTAATATCAACCTGATTTGTATAAATTAACTTTAAAATGATCTATCAAAGTTCTAGTTTTTTATCTAATCGATTTTTAAAAAAAAATCTTTTCATCTGGTTTGAGTTGATGAATGAACTGCACTAATGTTTTGATGGACATTTGACTGAAACGCTCCTCTGCAGTGTCGGTGCAGGAGAGTATGGAGAGGAAGTTTGGAAAGCATGGTGGCGCCATCCCTGTCGTCCCAACCTCTGAATTTCAGGCCAGGATTTCTGTGAGTGCACAAACACCCTTTTTCTCCTTTGAGGAAATGAATATAATGAATATCCACATACTGTAGTACAGATGAAAGTGTGATCAGTGTACTTGGGTAAAGTGCATCCA
Source organism: Platyallabes tihoni (assembly GCA_030068045.1). Lineage (NCBI taxonomy): Eukaryota > Metazoa > Chordata > Actinopteri > Siluriformes > Clariidae > Platyallabes > Platyallabes tihoni. The sequence continues at coordinate 9,352,051 of JAQQZS010000038.1, forward strand.
CAATGTACAGTATATAAACTATGCACAGCCTTTATAGTGCATGATTATATTCTCTGTCAGTTTGATTGCATGAGGATTAAAAATTAATAATGTTAATTAATGGAGATATGTTTGAATACAAAAGAAAGTGAGGATAATATGCTGATTAACAATAAATATTAATACTGATGAGAGACAAAGTGAGCGTTTAGTTGAGTAAAAAGGAAAAGGATTATACTGAATATTACATATAAAATAATCTTTTTTTAGGATTTTTAGAAAAAAAAACATCCTGCATCCATATTGAGAATTCTTCTACATATCTTTTATTTAAAAAAAAATTATTATTCATAACTTTTGCCTGTTGTCTGGTTCCAGGGAGCTTCTGAGAAGGACATAGTGCACTCTGGACTGGCTTACACCATGGAGCGCTCTGCCAGGGTGAGCACTTTATTAATGCATGCTTTTTGTGTCTAATCTCAAACAAACATTTATAACTCCAAAATGGTTTGAGGAATCTTCATTTTTGTTTTTGTAGCCGAACATTTTATTATGGTGTGCACAATTGAGGGAGAGTGAGTGAGGATGATACAGGTAGTTTCTTTAGGTAGAGACTTGTTACTTCATCAAATTCAAAGTTCTCTCAAGGTGTTTTTCCGTGTCATTTTAGGATTTCTTTCGACCGTCCCCAGTCTTAATCATTCACTCACTCATCCTCTGTACCGCTTTATCCTGAATTCGGGGTGGCAGGGGCCTGGAGCCTATCCCAGGAGGCTAGGGGCACGAGGCAGGGTACAGCCTGGACAGGGTGCCAATCCATTTCAGGGCACATACACATTCACACACTCATTCACACACTACGGGCAGTTTGGGAATGCCAATTAGCCTAATCTGCAGGTCTTTGGACTGTGGGAGGAAACCAGAGTACCCGGAGGAAACCCACCAAGCACAAGGAGAACATGCAAACTCCATGCACACAGAGACAGGAATCGAACCTGGACACTGGAGGTGCAATGCGACAGTGCTAACCACTACTCAACCGTGCAGCCCAGTCTTAATCATTAGAGATCATTAAAGATGAATTAATATAAATGAATTAAAGTGGATGTAAGAGTTCATAGCTATATTTTGCCCCCTAGTCTGATGAAAGAGAAAGTTATTTTTCAAATGTTTGATTTGATTACAAGGCGATTTCCTACGCTAGATGGTTTGTAAATTCATTTGGTGTCCTGAAAATGATCAGACCAGTCCCAGAACATGGCCTTTATGTTTGACACTGTAGCTGTAAAAGCTTGAGATCTGTTTATCTATAGGAAATTTGGTAAAATATTGAACAAAATAATTAATTTGCTGATACGTTTTGTTTAACAGAGGAGTGGTGATGTGCCGCAGCTGAATATGTAATATTCCATGTTGTATTTTTTTCCCCCTCAGCAAATTATGCGCACAGCCAACAAGTACAACCTGGGGCTGGATCTGCGGACAGCGGCTTACGTCAACGCCATCGAGAAAGTCTTTAAAGTGTACAACGAGGCTGGCCTCACTTTCACATAGACACCTGCACCTGGATCTGTCTGCATGTCCGTCCATCCATCTATGCAGACACACTACATCTTCACTGCCTCCTCCCCAGCCATTATTCTTCGGTTTACATTTAGCATATTCATATGTATTGTGTATGGCATGTGTACTGTACCTATGGCAAGTTTTTTTCTTCCATCACAGCTTTTACCTGCTCCATAGCATCATCATTCTTCCAACACATCGTCATTTCCATCTCCTCTGAGAGTAATATCCTAATCCTAAACTGTCCAAGAATGATGGTATTTATACTGTGTAATGGACAATATGGTAATCTATGTGATATCCTGTTCAGGGAAGGTTAAACTCCATCTCTACAACACGTCATATGCAAGGATCCGTCCAGCCTTAATATATCACAGCAGTCTATAATACAAAAGCACCTTTTTTTAAAGGACTTTTTCTCTAAAAACCAAAGGTCAATAATGAAGGCAATGCATGGACAATGATCTCAGGCTTTTATATTTTAACAAATTGCACAGATGCACATTTATCTGTTCTTGTACTCGGCTTATGCTTTTATTATTAAAAATATCTATTATAGTATTTTTTCCTAATTATGCAGTATATTAGGCTCTAATATGTCTAATATGAAACTGTTAATATCTGTCGCCCATTGCTTCCATGGTGAATGGTATGAACCATGTCTTAATGGTAAAAAAAAAAACTGAATGTATCATCTAGTATGTATACAAAAGTGATTGTGATTTGGGAACAAATGGTTTAATGTCTTAAACATGTAAAGCACTAAATATGAAGTGACTTTGAATCTGTATGGGAGGAGAATTTATATGGCTTTGTTTAAGATAAAATATATTGAAAGTGTATACATTAGTCATAGTTTTTGTTCTTTTACTTACACACGTAGTGAAGGGAAAGTGCTTACCCTAATAGCTTTGGTCTGTCAAATATGAGCATTTCCAGATTGCTTGTCTATGAAGTTAGAGGCCTGTAGCACAAGTAGATTCTATTATTTCTACTGAATCACCAACACACTTTTGGGCAGACCAACCTGGATACATTTTATATATATATATATATATATATATAATATATAACCCACTCATCGTCTATACAACTTTATTCTGTACACATGGTCACGGGGGGCCTGGAGCCTACCCTAGGGGCATGAGGTGGGGTACACCCTGGACAGGGTGCCAATCCATTGCAGGGCGCACACCCATACACACATTCACATGCTCATTTACACACTATGTCTAATCTGCTATGTCACTATGTCCAGTCTAATCTGCATATCTTTGCATATCTGTGGATGAAACTCACAAAGCGGAGGGAAAAAAAGCAAACTCCATGCACACAGGCAGGAATTGACACAGACACTGGAGGTGCGAAGCCACTGTGTTAACCACTAAGCCACCGTGCCACCTCATATACAGTATAGTGTGTTAGACCTAATAGTACGCTATTATATTCAATATGACAGTAAAAGTCAAATGTTTCAGTGTGTGGATGTTAGGTTAAACAGACATCTACAACCAAGTGTCTTTTTTTATTCAAATAATTTTATTTCCATTACAATATTGCAAATAAATTGGATGCTCCTTATTCAAACAGAAGAGCTTAGAAAAGGTTACAGTATGCCCTGAGTGGGGTTTTGCATCAAAGGCCAAAAGGGGAAAAAAAAAACTTACATTAAAATACCTGATAATCTGATAATAGAGTTTTTTGATAATATTGCACTTTTGACTGTTTTAATGTAAAATTATTTATAAATTATTTAGTATAAAAATGTTATTTATAGAATTACACCAAAAAATTATACTATATCTACTATTACTGCTTGAAATTTGTTGATGGATAAAATAGTAGTAGGCTGAGTTATAACATCTTAATTTGCCATTTCATACACACAACAGCTTTTCAAGCCTTTCCTGTTGTCTTCGTTCTATCCGGCTCCGCTCAGCAGAAATTCAACAACTGCAGTATTATTTTGGTGGTATTTTTATAAACATCTGGCTCCTTCATCTTAAAACGAAAGTTCGTCGATTGCCGAGTTGAAATCCTGATCTGGAAATCAAAATAATATGGACATTATGTAGCTCTTCATAAGCAACATCATCATCAAGTGCAAAACATCTGGCCTGACTTTCGGGGTTATGCAGTATTTCTTGTACAGATCTTAAAACCTCACTTCTTTTTCAGATCAGTTTAAGATTAAGTTATTTATCTACCTGCCTGGTTTTAAATTATTTAAATATTAAAGAATAAGAAAAATATATTTAATTTGGCAACGTTGCATAGTCTATCACTGAGAATGTACTGTTGCGTCATCACAATGTTTAATGTATTATTAAAGGAATCAAGACGACATACTTTCTATTCCACCTCCTGCAGCTTGTACTGAAACTCCTGCACCTCCTGCGGCCGCTGCACCTCCTGCACCTGCTCCAGGGTTCTCGCCCTGGGATGTCGAGAGCAGGCCTCCAAACAGTCCTCCTTTTTTCTCTTTGCCGCTGTTACCCGAATCTCCTGCAGAGGGAAAAAGGCCTCCAATCCCTCCTGACTTGCTTGGTTTTTTTGAGTCTGCTCCTCCACCGCCTAAAATTAAGGATTTCGCCTTCTTTTTGGCAGCCAAAGCTGTGGGACATGATTATTACAGAATGTGTTAAAATAATTCAATAGAATGATTGTAAAATTAAAGATTGACCTGGTGGAGTCTCAAAATTTTATACTGCCCTAGTTAATAAAGGTTTTAGAAAAGCAAAAAATATCCAAGCTTAACCAAAGTAATATATATATATAAAAATAAAGGGAACACTTAGTTGCAAAGGGAACCATGCATACACATATGAGAGGCGTTCAAGACAAACTGGGACTAAATGTTCCCTTTATTTTTTTTGAGTAATATTATATATATATATATATATACACAATATAGTGTGTATATATATATATATATATTAAAGGAGAATACAATCTAACAAACAAAAACTAAACTAAACTTGTATGTGGCACTTCACTTAATAGAACTGTATGTTTAATAATCCCACAATTTTTTTAAAGCTTTTCTCAGTTCAGGTTTCCCGGCTTTACAGTATACGTTTAAAACTCTACAGATCTACACATTAACCACTCTACGCTTTGCAGTTACAAGAATAAAACATAGCAGCAATTCCAAAAAAGAAAAACAGAAATGAATAAAAACAGGAAGTATATAGATATTTTAAATCCACTCACCTGCTTTGTCAACTGCAGCATCGACAAAGTGATTTAAAGACATGTTTACAGGAATGAAGTCCTCAGCAGCACAGTGAATGTGTTTCCCAGTGTATGTGTGTGTGTGTGTGTGTGTAAGAGATACCAGGTTAGGGCGGATGCTTATGAAGGGGTGCACTTACATTCTCTTACACCCTGAAACTGAAAGGCCATTGGCTGATTTGCTGAGTGTGGAATGGAAACAGGATGAAAGATATGATCTTGCTAGACTGGTTTCACTGGTTTACTGCTGTCTCACTCCCAAACTATTTCATGTGCCCTTTGTTTAAAGGCAAGACGATTTAGATGCGAACCAATCACTCCAATCACCAATCACATTCAGAATAAAAAAATAAATAATGGAATTAAGGACATTTTCAACCTTAGAAAGGCATTTATCTGTAAACTGATCTACTGTATGAATCAACAAGGATACAGAATGTACAGAATGTATATGTATACAGAATATACTTTGACTAGGCTTTCCAAAACCGTGATTCTTTATTTTTTAGCCATTCGAATGTAGATTTACTGGTGTGCTTCTGTATTTTTGCGTGACCCAATTTTGTTTAAGCTGTCAGACAGAGAACCACATATTTACCTCTAGAATACGCAGGTATACTGAGGAGTTCATGGTCGACTCGATGACTGTAAGGTGCCCAGGTCCTGTGGCTGCAAAACAAGCCCAAATCATCACTGTTTGGTTTTTACTGGACATTAAGGCCAAACAACTCCACTTTGGTTTCATCTGTCCATAGGACGTTGCTCCAGAAGTCCTCAGGTTTGTTCAGATGCAGTTTTGCGAGCCTTGGTCATGCAAAGAGAGGGTTGGTAATGCTTCAAAATTTTTTTCATTCTCTGAGCATTGCACGGTCTGACGTTGAGGTGAATGTGTTGGGACGTCACATGATGAAGATGACAGGCAACTGACTTGAATGCTTTCCACTTGTGAATAATCTAAAACGCACACTGCATGCACACAGACCAAAGCGAGATTCAAATCCCCAACCACTGAGGCATTAGACAACAGTGCCAACTTCTAAGCCACCTTAAAAAACACTAGTAACAGATAAAAATAAAAAAAAACTAACACTAAGCACTAGCTAGCACTGATACCAATAGCCAGGTTGACTAGCAAAATATTTAAGCCATATTTACCAGCCTAAAATCATCAGGTCATTTCTATAGTCGTTGTTAAAAATCATCATCCAGGTTTGTTAGGATGATATTAGTTAAATTCAATTGAGTTCAATTTGACCCATATAGCACTTTTAACAGTGGTCATTGTCGCAAAGCAGCTTTACAGAATCAAAAGAAAATGAAGGAAATAAGTGTGAAATGTGTGAGAAAATATGTATCAATCAAAATGATCAGAATGATTAGTACATTTTGTAATTGGAGGCTTTAGTGTGATAGAGAGACCAGACTAACAGGTAAGGGAAAACATTCCTGCTCTGCATTCCATTCAAGGGCAATTAGCCTGTGTACCCATGTACAGTATATTTATATCCATATAACACTATGGTTATATGGATATACAGTACAGTATGTTTTAGCGCTTAGATGGAATCTACATGTTAACAGCTGGAACCTGTTCATGTTGATGGTCTTTGATGCAAAGATTTGCTAAGCCTTCTTTTATTTACTTATTGTTTGTTTAGTTATTTATTTTTAATAATTAAAAGTTTGGAATTTTGTTTTTTTGATAATGGTAGCTATCAAAAACACCCTGGGTGTTGCTAGTGTACAAGTTTGTTTATGTTTTGGTGCATGTGACTGTACTCAGTATGGGTGGAGGACTTCTCACTCAGCTAGTCATATTAAAATAGTATCACTCTGGGCAAAACAGGTTGCACTCAGTGTTACAAAACAATGTGAGTCTTTTTATGAAGTCCTATGATTTACTTCTTTAAACAGCTTTGAAGAATTTACAAGAAATTGTAAATTTGTCTATCTATCTATCTATCTATCTATCTATCTATCTATATATATATATATAGAGAGAG
>JAQQZS010000038.1:9358932-9372659 GCA_030068045.1 Platyallabes tihoni
TATTTATATACATAATACAGATCTCTCTCTCTCTCTCTCTATATATATATATATATATATATAGAGAGAGAGAGAGATCTGTATTATGTATATAAATACATACATACAGATATATATATATATATATATTTTTTTTTTTTATATACATACCAAACAATGTATACGTACTTCAGGAAAAGAAAACCCTTATTACTTATTAAATACTTTTTTATTGCTATGCTTTATATATGACAATATTTTTTCCTTAAGTGTGAAGTTATCTATCTATCTATCTATCTATCTATCTTTTTCCTTAAGCCCTTCTATTCCTCCATACCTTCCACCTTACTCATAGGCAATCCTAGACAACAACAAAAATGGAAAAACAATTAGAAATAACGGGTGTGTCAGCAGTCACATGGTGTACTCTGACCTACCAGTAAATAATGAGCCAAATTTATTCAAACTCACTAACACGTTCACTCTTTTGACACTGACAACTAGGGGGGATTTGAAAATGCCAAAAAGCGTAATAGGCACGTATTAGGGCTGTAAGGGAAAGTGGAGTCCCTTGAAGAAACCCACAATGTACAGGGAGAACATGCAAACTCCACAGACCCGAGGCGAGGACTCGAACACTTGAGTTTGTCCATTCCATTCTGTCCATCATGCCTGCTTCACTCACTTTCATTGAAGGCGTTACTTTGTACAAAAGGTTGAGAATGAAGAGTGACTATGGTTAGGTTGGGTGTAAGCATGTGCTATTACTGTATGTGATTGTTCTGGTGTGTAAGAACATGCTGTAATATCTGTTGGCCATGCCCAGTTCTGTCACATTTTAAATATAGATTTCATTGATATCCAGTACATTTATAAATATCCACTTTAAACGCATAATGTTTATATAATCCATTAACATTCATAAGTATTTAAAAATTAATAAACATTTTCTACTCAGGGGGCAAAAATACATTTCTGTTGTATACAGTGTATATTGTTTTTTTCTTGTTAGAATGAACTTGATTATTATTAGCTACTTTATTGTAAATAAGCGTCCCATAATAACTGAGACACAAGAAATAAATGATATCAAGTGAAAATATTTTAAATATAGTCAGGAAGAGTTTATATTTATTACTATGGTGTCAATTAATATATTATATCAAACACATGGGTGTTAAGGCTATATTTCTAGGCATGTGGTACTAACTTAAAGCTTGAAATGATCTTATTTTATTGGCAAATCTTTTTCTAAATAAACGGTAATATTAAATTATCTTAAACTTTGTAATCTTGTATAGTGATCTCACAATGATGAATATTAGATAGCATCAAATATTTCCATTTAATAAGGATATTATATTTTTAATATAATATCGATCTTTTTTTTTTTTAATTAGTGTTCATCACTTGTCATAAAGGCTTTATGTAGGTTTAAATGTACGAGTTAATACGCTCTAGCTTATTTGTTTAATGTTTGTTTAATCATTTAAAAGAAAATACAATACCGGTAGGCATTTCAGTTTTTAACCAAATATTTATTTCAGGTGCTGATTCATTTAGAAAATTAAAAGAACAAAAAAATCAGTTTGCTGGAAAATAATGCGTTAGCACAGTTAACACCGTTATCATCAGTTAGTGATCAGTTTTGTTTTTAAGGCAACATGCATAGCTTCTGCTAAACAACACTTCCATTTGTAATATTCCAGCTGTTATCACAATTCAGTTCAATTTTCAGTTAGATTTTATTTGTATAGTGCTTGTAACAGTAGACAGTTTTTGTAAAGCAGCTTTACAGGATGAGAACTATAATCATTTAATATAAAGGGTTCCCAAAGCAGGCAGTTTAGTAATTCATCAGTTGGAGCAGAACTGCATTTTAAGACATTATTGTTCTTGGATAGTTAACTGAGGCTGAGCTTGTCATCATATTATTAGCTTACTTAAACATCATATTCATCCGGTTTTGCTTTATGCTTTAAGTGCCACTCATCATATCACTCACTCCTAATGGTGAGGACATTAGCTTATATTCCAAAAAAAGGCAGAGATGTTTAACACCTCCTGTCCACCGATAAGCCAAAGCCTGATCTTCACTGCTCTCCGAGGTATTAGGTACTAGTGCATCGGGTTAGTAAGACACATGGGTTCGGGATGACTTTAAGCTGATACAAGTACAGCAAGTGTGGAAACTAAATATTTGGTGTATACATACAGTATATTTCCATATTATATCTAAGTGTATATGATAGAACCCTAAGCATAAGCAGGTTGTCATAAGGCTGATTTAAGGAGAGATAACAGTGTAGGTCTGTGTGTGTGTGCTTAGTGACAGAGGACAACTACATATAGTTCACAAGACCAGAACACATCTGCATGAAAGGCAAAGGTGGAGTCGATGGGACCGTTTTGGAGGTCTAGGTGTAGAGACCAACCAAACAAGTGAAATAGTGAGGAGATGCTAAGCTGGCAGTTCGTACAAATGACAGTGAGACATGTGTCTTGATTTTCATTGGAGGAAAGGCATTCGGGTAATATATCACTAACACTATTTTATCCCAAATTCACCAATTCATACAGTAATGTTATTTAGGAAGTGTTTTTTTTTTTTTTTTGGAGTCACACTAAAAAGCTTTGCTGTCAGAGGGATCACAACACAAGTAACAGTAGGGAACTGACTGCAGTTAACATAAACTCTCCTCTTACTATCCTCTTGAACACCCAACAGAGCATGTCGAGAAACCATCGATCATGGAGATAATGACCCTGAAAAACAAACAAGGAAAATTTTTGTTGGTCAAGTTTAGTTTCAAATTGAGGAGCAATTTTTTTTTTACAATAGGTCCCGTTATAAACCTTCCTGCCCTGCACATGGACCATGAGGTTTGTCACCAGGAATCCAATTGCAATGTAAGTGATCCAGGCCAAATTCCACAACTCTTGTTCTTAACTTGATTTAGCTGCAGAAGCTTCATATGAGTCTTAGTTGAACTTTGGAACTCATCGGTACATGGAATAAGGGATGTGGAATAATTTGGCCTAATTATGTATAATGTAGTCACATTCCTGGTGACTTTATGGTCAGTGTGCTGCCCAGGAAAACCAAGACCTTTTCTTAATGTACTTATTCAATCACTCATTCATCCATATATCCAATAATCCTGTGTACAGGGTAGTGAGGGCCTGGTGCTTTTCCCACAAGACTTATTCCATGAAGCGGGATACACCCTGGATATGAACCTCAATTTTGATTTAAGAAAGACTTTAAAAAATCCATATCATCCCTTTAATGATAATTTGGTATACAGTAGCTTAAGCCCCATGTTTTCTCAAAGTGTGGTCAAAATGCACCCTCCAGTAGCATAGTGTATAATGAGCTGTAATGCCAAATTCATATGGAATCTATAGCTACGGTTACTGTATGTTCTTCTCCTGTGTGGTCTTGCAACAAATCCACCTTCTTACTCTCACAGACATATCATATAAGTCTATGCCTGTCATTATTTCCTATCTTACCTATTGTCCTGCGTCTGCAGCTGGCTCTGTGGCTTCTTCAGTTTGGGACGGTTCAGCCTGAGAAGAGACGGAGCACACTGAGCATTAGCTACAGCTCTACAGAACAAAAAAAACACAGTCTGTTTAGAGCACTCCAGAACCTCACAAATTCTGGCCAGTAGTCAGGTTTATCTTATATCCCTTATTTAACCCAGTATGTATTGTCTATATCTGTATGTAAGATAAAATCATAAATGTTTACATCTGCATTGTTGAGAATTTCCAGGTTAGCAGGGAGGTCATGTATGAATTTGTAATTAAGGGGGAAAATTTATTTTTTTAAGCATATTAAATCCCATGCATATAGATGATTAGATGATGATTAAAATTTTATGATCTATATGAAAAAAAAATGCAGTGGTGAAAATCCAGGAGTTCACTATGAGGAAAAAAATAGAAGTTATACTAAGATAATGCAATTATGAGAATATTTTTTATTGCTTCTCTGTCTTAAATAGGTTTTTGGACAATAATAAGACCTTTGGACAATGTGCAAAATCAACTGTGGGGTTTTTTAAAAAGAAATGGGCATGGCTATAGTATAAAAACACATCAGGTGTCATTAAACCCAGGAGCAATATCCTATCCCAGCAAGCAAATGACCTCTTCTTGTCATGCAGGTTAAACAGGTGTGTAACTGTGGGTGTTTTGTTAACAATCTGCATATTCGTATGACCTAGATTTCTCAGTTGAAGTGCACGCCCTTCTGTGGCTTGTTTTGTTGGTCAAGTTTTACTTGTAAAGTAATTTTTACGAAATCAACAATTCGCATAGAAAGCTCTGGTCGTCAAAACAAATATTGAATGACCTCAACTTTGTCATGCCATTAATGCACCAAAGAACTTAAGTTTTTTTTAAAGTTCTAAGTTACCCAACTGAATATCACAGATACCTAGTTGGACTGCACTCACAATGAATTTCAGTTTCAGCATTGACAAAATCTCTCTTTAGACTGCCAGAAGTCTGCTTTGTTCCTGTGGGTCTGTCTGACCTCAGGGGCAGGAGGGGAAATTACATTCTTGTGCTTCCTGACTTTCAGCATCGACTACATCTCATGTTCTCATCTAAAATTTAGACTTCCTTTGAATTCTTTGCAAATTTTCCTTTGAGGGTATGAACTGATTTAATGTTGAAAGCACATGAGCAGAAGCATAAGATCATGCTGAATGTTTGAGCTCATAGCACCTCAGTGATCGCCTGTTCATCCTGGCCACAGCCACATATGAGGGAAAAAGATTGATATAAGAACATTATTAACAATATAAATTCATCACATTAAAAACATAATAAAACCGGTCAATTACTATAGTCATCAGTTTTACACATATGGTTATTCTATGGCTGTGTTTACCGGGTTGACCAGTCCAGAAGATGCCACTACAGTCTCCAAACCCTCCACTGCTTTCTCAGATATTTCATTGGCTCCAGCTACTGCGGCATCACCCACAAGATTCGCCTGTTCAGTCGTCTTCTGGGCAACTGCAGACAAGAGGCAGTACCCTTACTTACAATATTAGTACTAACAAATTCTAATTTAAATTCGAATTCTAATGTTATTTGTCACATACACAGTTATACACAGTATGATAAAATTGAATTGAATTGAATTGATATGAAGGGAAATGCTTATATGACTGCTGATGACCTAAAAATTTTAAAAGAAGAAAAGTAGAGTTTTCAATAAGAATATAAAGTACGAAATGAGAGACATTTTTATAAATTAGAAACATAGCAAAATATAGGGAAAACTAAAAATATTTTTACATTATGTAAAAATTTACATTATGTACAAATAATACAATTAAAAAATGAACATTTTAATATAATAAAGTAAAAAAAGAGTTGAAGTGAAATGTTGAAACCATGTCTGGTCATGGACAAGACAATGTGCAGAATAAGGTGGGTAAAGTACACAAATTGTTTACTTTACTGTTTAAAAACAGAGATACCCCTAAGTGAAGTATTACATAAATAAAAGTAGAAGTCCTCCATTTAAAGTACAACATTACTGAGGTTGAAGTAGCACATAGTATCCTTTAAGTCATAGTAAACATTCTTTCTCTCTCTCCATTCTCTCTAATATGAATTTTCTGTTTTTGGGACTATCTGCTACATAATTAAGCATTTCACAAAGGAAAGGCAAATCATGCAATCATGCATAATAGTCAGCAGGTGGCGATATTACTGTTTTAGATACAACATACACCACCCTGGTCATGTAAGGTCTTTGTACTGTGGGAGGAAATCGGAGTACCCGGAGGAAACCCACCAAGCACACGGAGAACATGCAAACTACATACGTACAGAGACGGGAATTGAACCTGGCTGGGAATCGAACCCGTCTCTGGAGGTGCCAGACGACAATGCTAACCACAACACCCCCGCCATGCGCCCACTGTGTTTTAAAAATACTGATGAATGCAATAAGAACAGGGAAAAAGTGGAGCAAAATATACATTTATCAAGTTGATGTAACTACTTCCTAGCCTAGTGCTTATCATAGGCTTACTACTGTATGTGTAATTGTCACGTTTGGAAGGTTGGAATGAATATATAATATTCTATAATATTATTACCTATTACAGTGATTACATTAAAACACACACACACACACACACACACACACACATCTGAGGACTTTCTACCTTAATGACTGTTACAAAGCATTGACACTGGAGACTCCTTCCAAAAAAGCAGAATATATCATATAAAAAAATAGGATAAAACATATCCTTATAGTAAACTTTGCCTTATACAGATGTGGCCAAATGTTTTAATACAACATGATGTACAGTACTACAGTTCTCCCTGTGCACAAAACAGGTGATGTCAGTAATCAGTTCTCTTTATCAGACCGAAGATTTGTGCTAATTAGAATCAGCTGGATTAGTTAATGGATGAAACAAATATGATGACTTTTACTTTTTGAAGTCAGCAATTATCAAGTGAATTGTAGTGATGGCCAAAGCCTTCACTACAGTAAGATACAATACAGTAAGAGCTTCATTCAAGGCCTAATTGTACTGCCATCTAGTGGGCAGATTTTATGTAGCAACTAGATCATGACATCAGAAGTAGAGCCATTAATATGTACATGCAGCTGCATTGGTTAATGAAATGTTTATGGAAAATTTGTGCACATGATCTTCAGAAAGCAATGATCTTGAGAAAGTGACACCAGAGCACAGCAAATGTCTTGTCGACTCTATGTCCAGCCGGATCCAGCAGGTTTTGCAGATCAAAGGAATTCACACTAAATATTGATTGTTGTACATCAATTTGATTGTATAAAAATAACACATTTTTCTTATGATCTTGATTGTCATGTCTCATGTCAGCAAACAGAATGTCATTAAAATTTAATTCATTAAATTTCAGTTCTGTCTCAATACTTTTGGCCATCACACAGTTATTTTATCTGATGAGGAGTATCAGCTGGACATTTCTCAGTGTAAGTGATTTCTCCAGAACTTGTAATACGTTTGTGCTATGTGGATTAATACACATGATATGAGTTTCAGCTGACAATCCTGTCAGAGCTATTACAAATCCTCAATAATGTCTGATTAATCAGAATGAATCATTCACCAGCGCTAATGGATAAACCGTAATTTTGCTTGATGTCTTTGTGTGGATAACAGGAATTAAAAGAAGTGTTGTAGAACCATGTAGGACTGTATGTCCTTCTAACCTGTGTTCACACTTTGAATCACCCCTTCCTTTGTCTTTGTACCTGTAAGGAGAAAACAACAAAAATATAAAGGTTACAAATGAAATGTTCAAATCCACTTTATTTAATGTGTATCTACAGTATAGTGACTCAAAAAGAAAAAAAAAGAAAAGAAAAGTAAGAAAATCCTTTAAAGCATCAAATTTTCATTTCCATGTCCAGGTGTTACTCAAGTGCTCTGTTTATATATTTAAGGTAACACACTGCAGGGATATTCCTTTCCTTCCTGCAGCCTCACTGCCCTCTGTGTGGAGCTGGAATTCAGCCCGGCATTATAAAAGTAGAGTAAATGTCAGTTACACACTTCGTCTAGATTGGCACTTTTACACAACATGCAAGACAGACTCTGAGCATCTACCCTGATATTTGTGTCTGATGTCTAATTCCAGCAAACGCCCACTCAAGCATCTGAAATGTTCTGAATATCCATATTTATTCTGCAACTACAGATCCCAGTGCACTGTTGGCCACATTCTTCTCATAATAAATACAAATACACTCACGCAAACACACATGTCAAATAAAGCTTTGTTCTTGTTCTCCAGGACAACGGGCTGATTAAGCACCAAGACATGCACATTCCAGAGAACCCGACTACCGCTGGGGGACAAACACAAAGCCTAGACTTATAAGGCTGCTGTTGTGATCAAATATCCATTTCAACATGACTCACACTATATCATATGGCACAACAACATTCAAAATTCAAAATTCCTCTGCGGATAATGGGAGACTCTGAGCCTGGCAGGAATTAAATAGCACACATAAAGAATTTTGTGCCAGTTTTATTGAATTATAAAATCAGACTCTCTCTTACAAAATTTTATTAAATGCATGAAATTTAAGATTAAAGGTGTGTATACAGTATGTAGCTTGTGTGCCCCATGCGCTATGGGGAATGAGTGAGTGTGTGTATGTAATGAAGTATGGATTTCCTTTTTTCTAATTTGGTCACCTGACAATTACAACCTAAAGGCTAGGGGGAGGAGGAAGATTAACACGTGCATCTTCTAAGAGACCTGGGGACAGCCGACTGCAGCATTTTGATGTGCTGCTCATGCTGTGTTACAGAACAGCATAGCACACACTCAAAAACAACACTGTCTGTCCTCTTCTACATACAGTAATGTGCAAAGCCAGCATTGAGCTACCTCTCATTTCTTCATATTTAATTAAATTATGAATGAATATATGTAAATTATGTATGTATAAGAAAAAATGTTTTATTGCGACAAGTTTCAGGGTAGCAAGGGAGACTAGGTAGCAACCTCATCTCCCCTCTCGACTGTTCCAACCATTTAGCATTAGCAGTGTACTAATCATTGGCTTGATCATTTGTCATCATCTGCACCTATTTCTCACTGGTTCATGCATTATGTTAGATATTTCTTATGCTTGACTGATTTATAGGTTACTGTGTGGCCTAATAAACAAAAATCCTTCCTGTTCAGGTACACGGACTGGACTAAAAGATTTGGCGAAAAATAGTCCTTCGGGAAGCCTGGAGAACTATTCATCAAGAACAGGTTACAAAATACAAGAAAGTCTGGCTTTTACAGATGCCCAGGTTGTCTAGAGTAATTGTGATTCACAGGGACGGGACAGTATGCCATCCATCTTACCCATAGAGAATCCTGAAAATGAATGACTATGGCATAATTGGGACGATTATGCTTCTCAGCTGGCGGCAGGGCTTGGCATGATTAGATTTTTGTATGTACGGTAGGTCAGTGTGTGCATTTGTGTGTAGCAATAAACATCATTGTGGTTTTGGTATTTATATAATAATAATGATAATAATACATTTTAGTGTTTTGGAATCAAACATTGTGAATTTAAAATACATTTCAGCTCTGAAATTATACAGCAGATGTGTGTGTGTGGTATGTCGGAACTCTAATGCGCTTTGTATCTGAAGCTTTTACCTCCAACTCTAATGCACTCACTCCACCACCCCACCCTTCTACATATCTTTTGGTTCACTGCTTTATGCCCTCTCTTCACAAAGCTTGTTTTATGGACATGTCTAAGAGAAACGGGATGCACACAGGCAAACAGCATCCACATTCCCAAATTGATAGAAAATATATATATTCACGGGAAGACGAATAGAGATCATGACCATAACCTCTACAATACCTCTGGACACACAATAGTGTGCCATAGAGATGATCGTTTATTTTTTATGTTCTCCAAAGCTCAGCGCTCACTGCTTTAATTTTTTCAGGGCAGATCAATGATGCTGGAGCTGTAGGCACTATCATTACTCCTACTGTATCTCAGACACGCTACCATTTGACAACAGACAGAGTTTTCCATTTGCATTGATATTATACAGTATGTTAAGAGTTTTGTAATGCAGTGAGTAACAAGAATTTACAAAACTGTCATCATATTAATGTTTAAAATATGAAAAACTTTAATAGGAAAGACATAATTAGAATTATATAATTATATATAAATATTAATAATAATAGCTTTGGACTTAAAAATCCAATGGTAAAGACAAACATCTAAAGAAAATTAGTTGATACTGTATAAATATACTTAAAAAATGATGCTTTAAATAAAATTCATGATCTTACAAGAAGTTATTACAGATAGAGAATAAAGTGAGAATTGGAACACAGAGCAGAATACATAGAATATAAAACTATGACTATTATAGTGTGATGTCTGATAATAGACAAATTTTTTTTTACACTAAAGTACATTTCAAAACGTTGACATTTCTAATTTCTGCTTTTTCGTTCTTGAACCAAAGCATCCCAAGGTCAAGTCTATGCACTAATTCTATATTACACTTTTATTATCTGTAGTAGGTTTGAAACTCTTTTCACCTGTAAGCCATACATGTAAAGCAGTATTTCAAAATATTTGCTAAACCTTGCTTAAAATGTGAAGCCTCTCTGGTAGCATACACTATGTGCCCAGTCGAAGGTTCTGGTTCTTGCCTGGTCCATTAATTTGCTGCACCCTGATTGTTCTGGCATGAATTGATCGCATCTCGCTCGGTTTCCCTCCCACTGCGGTCAGGGAAAGTACAGATAGAGGAGCCACAGTGCTGTACAGGGCTTGCATGCTGAACACGCCTCGGGGAGCACAGCATGGAGTGCTGATTACTCGGCTTGATACATGAGCAGCTGATCAGAGTGATGGGCAGGTGGGGGACGCTTGGAAATTCGCAGGCTTTACAGATCTGCTCTCATCAGGACAACACACATCAGCTTTAATAATGACATCAAGTGCAGCATCCCAAAGGAAAGAGCTCTGGGGCTTGATAAGGTTTACAGAAATATATATATTTTCTGTATATAAAACAGGGTCTGGAGATATCAAGCTTTCAACCAAGCATAAATTGTTGGTAATTCAACTTTCATCAGTTTTATAACTTAACCTTATAATATACCAGAAAACATACATAGATGTTATATATGGCTTTAGATTGGGATTTAATAGTGTTCAACCCAGACATTGCAGGTTTAAATCAATAACATTAAAAAAAAAAAAGAAAAAAGAATAAGAATTCGTCCCAGACGTACCGACATACATGACCCCCTCCTTGGTTTTGGCGGCGGCCTCCTCCACCCCTGCCTTGGTCTTCTCAGCTGCTGCCACCACTCCCTCCTTAGCAATGGAGAATCCCTTCTTCAGAACATCCATCCTGAGAGCTGTGTAGATCTGCGTATGACCTTCAGCTGCTGCTGGCTGTGTCTTATAGCTGCTCACTCACACTGTGCGGCTGTGTGTGTGTGTGTGTGTGTCTGTTTGTTGGCTCCTTGGAAAGTGGGTTAGAGAGTTGCTCTTATGAAAGCAGGCTTGGCACTGAGAGCTCAGACAGATTGAGACACCCTTAACAAGGAGGGCATCAGAGTGGATATGTGTGAGAGAGAGAGAGAGAGAGGGGGAGGGGGGGGGGGGCAAATGAACGATAGAGGTGAATAAGCAATTTAGCAAAAAAAATAATAAAACAACCAAGCAATATTTTCAGCAGATGCTTAAGACGGATGATTGTTACTCATAAATGATAACGAATGACAGAAAAAAAAACAGTAATGATTTTCTTTTTTTTTTCCTTTTACCATTTTCTATTCTTTCTGCAAATCTGGTTCTCTTTATAGATTGATATTTTTAGATTAATACAAATAACACAAGAGGTGTTCAAGTAAAAACAGGACTTGTGATTGTACAGAATAAAATGACGCAGTTTGAGGATTAAAAACTACCTTTATTTCACTATATATAATCCCCTGCTACACTAATGCACTTATGCAATTAAAAATAGAAAGTTTCCTCAGTACACTGGAGCCATGCCGGTATTCCCAGCTTCACGTCTTAAATCCTGTGCTCCCAGGAACTCCTTTATTGGCCCAAATGTCAAAATCACTTGGAGCGAGGTCGGGACTGTACAGGGGATGTGGCAATAACCCCCAGCCGAGTTCCTGTAATGCGCAAGTGACATTGGTGAATGATTGTGAGTACAGTTCCAACAGACAGACGCATCACTACTGAAAGTTATCGAGAAGTTATCTGTTGATTTTTGATGAATGTTCATGGGAACCACTGCAGTGGGAGCAGAGCCACTTCATCCCGGATCATCATTCACAGATGTACAGCCTTATTTAAAAACCTTCGCACCATTCAAAATGTTTTATTGCATGAGTGTTTTATTGCAATATGCTTTATAGCAGTCTTATTTTAGTTTTATTGCAATATGTTTATAGAGTCTCATCACTGTACTGTGCTTGATGTCTTCTGGTTTTAAGTCTTCATTCACTAGAAATTTCATCACAGGTCCCGGTTTGACTTGAACATCCCTCTTAAATAACATCTTTAACATGTGGCAAAATTGTATAATCCATTTTCAACAAAATGCTTAAAAAATAGTGCTTTCACTTTTTTCAATATTTCATTATTTCCATCCTTTTTTTTTTTTTTTAGTTTTCGTTATTTTTCACTCATTTTTATATGCAATTCTTGAAATGGATTTACCTATACAGTAAATCTTGCATATAATCCTTGGTGATATTGTATACACATACATACTTACAGTGTATATACATATATATACATATGCATACATACACACATGCACAATGATGCTTACATAATGCTTATTCTTGTTCCTAACTATAAAGAGTTTTTTTTTATCAAAAACTCAAAAAAGTGCATCATGCAAAGCAGAAGGACGAGTAATTAAAATCATAAAAGAGTGACCTAAACTAAGATATTTTTCCCCTGAGCAATCCGTACTCTTTGAAGTGATCATCCCTTTCCCTTTCTTAGAAAAGCACTTTGTGATTCCTGTTTGCAAAAAAAAAAAAAGTATATCACTTTTTCATAAACATCTGTTCATCCAGATGCACCAGTTCATTTTGAATGTATTGCACTGCTGTAATTAGACATAAACGGAGAACACAAACAAGGAAATGAGAATGTACTGTACAGTACTATAATTAATATAAAAATGAGCTATTAAGATATTTGGCTACAGTATATTTATATATTGTTCAGCTATGTATTGAGTTATAATTGATCTATAAATGAGCTTATATATTTATGAGGCTCAATATGAGTTCTGCACTACATAGATTGACATCTATGCTTATAAAGGTATCTACTGTATAGTGTATACATTGTGAATCAGGTTACTTATAATATGCTATATAGGTGCCTTTGATTGAGGGCATGATGCGTACAAACATTGAATACATGCAGGATTATTTTGCGGTTATTCCTGTGACCCTTTTTATCCTACTACATTATTTATTTATTTATTTATTTATTTTATTCTGACTCTGCAGATCCTCCTCTAGCAGTGAGTGCCTGTATCTCTCAGCCTCTACCACGCCCTACTTAAAAGAAAAAAAAAAAACAGGATGCCTGCCAGTGGCTAAAAATAGAACGTTGCATTTGTCAGGACAATGGCAGAGTGTAAGCTGATATTGGCTTCTGCATGGATGTGGTTATCAGCTGCATGAAACTAAAACCCCATCGATTCCTTACAGGTATCTAACCGAGACCTGTGACATGTTACTAATATAATGCACTGATTTGACATACAGAAAATGTCGTCCATCAGTACTGCAAAGCACTCTGAAGATGTGGGATTGGCACAAACCACAAGATGAATTATGAGAGATAAATCTGCACTCACCGACAGGAAGAGTCAGGTGACTCTCTCATAAAAAGCTTCTGAGAAGCATCTGTAGTGTTTCCCCACACCCTGCAGTGTTGTGTATCCAGCTTCTTTTAAAAGAACAAAACAGGTCACATACTGTTTTATGAACAAATACAGCACTATAACAAACACCTTTATCACAGTGTATGTAGAAATAATGACTATTATTTTTTCAAAAAATGTAGAAGAGAAGGGCAAGTAAATAAATGGTTTAAACATGTGACTCTAAAATTCTTGGGGGGGGGGGGGGGGGCATTCGATGTCCGATGCGTTTAAAGTGTC
>JAQQZS010000038.1:9426432-9453856 GCA_030068045.1 Platyallabes tihoni
ATTTACTTCCAGTGATTGTACTAAGATGGGCTAATAATGTCAATCTAGGCACTGAACATATTGAGAAGAAAATGCTGCTTTCTTTAATACTGGGGGCATAATGCAAATATGAAAATATCTAAAAAGAGCCATTTGACAATGATCAGGGTTATACATAGGCTGTTTATATATTTGGGCCCAGGGGCCAACACGTTGTGTTAAGTGCGTCGCATACATGGTACCCCCACCCCTACTCCCCTCGGGGGCAAGGGAAAAAAAGTTCAGGCTCAGGAATTTTTCCCACTATCAGCCCTGCACCGTGGGGTCGCAAGTACGGTAGCAAGAAGAAAAGGGAGATGCTTTCAGTTTTTTTTTTAAAGCAGACGGTGCCAAGAGGAATCATAAGTTAAGGTTAAGTGAGGTTTAATGTCCATTTATTTCATATTTTACTTTATTTTACGTGTCTTCTAAATGTTTTGAATGTTTAAAATATGATTAGTGTTTAAAAATTGGTAATATTTTTGGGTGTCTGGCAGATTCTGTATCTACATTATTTCCTATTGGGGGAAAATTCAACATTTTCATCTTAAGAACTCGCCTCCAGAACAGATTATGTTCGTACACTGACAGCAGAGTTTTTATAAATACCCAGGTGAGGTCTTAATCTGAGCCACATGATGTTCTCTAGACTGCATTAGCACTCTGTGCGAAGATGACCAGTATCTATCACCCTTGACTGATGGCTTGGATTTAATCCTGATCCTCCTTATACAGGGGGGGAAAAAAGCATTTGTTTAATTTTTTTTGTTCCCCTTCTCAGCTGTAGCCCTGATGACGACGGCGGTCATCTCCACATGTGACCATGGAGTCGTAGCGAAGATTAAGAGGGTGATCATGGAAAGAGACACGTATCCACGCAAATGGGGCTTAGGGCCGAAGGTAAGGCGCATAAAACCATTAGCGTTAAAAGCTCTTATTTGCTGCTTTTACAACTAATTCATGTTCTTTCCATGAGTATCGTAGTTAAGTTTACACGCTGCG
The DNA here is from genome assembly GCA_030068045.1 of Platyallabes tihoni. Taxonomy (NCBI): domain Eukaryota; kingdom Metazoa; phylum Chordata; class Actinopteri; order Siluriformes; family Clariidae; genus Platyallabes; species Platyallabes tihoni. The sequence continues at coordinate 9,427,453 of JAQQZS010000038.1, forward strand.
TTACTTTCAGGCCAGTCAGAAGAAAATGATGATCCAGAAAGGCCTTCTAGATAAACGCGGCAAGCCGAACGGGAGCACGCCATCCGACTGGAAGGAGAGCTACGTGGACTACAGGTACAGGTTCATCCATATGGATCTATAAGTATTGGCACTCAGACTGTGTGTTTGGAGTTCGGTGCATAAGACCTGAGTGTTCCAATATTTTTGGATGCATCTGCGGCTAGTTCACGCAGACTTGTTATCCCTTTTTAGCCTGCCGTGACTCTAGAGGGAGTCTGTCTGCTAAAGAAACACACAAGACCCACGTGAGCTGTGTGTGCAGCGTGTACGACAGGCCTGTGGGTTCTGTGGACATCCCAGGGAACGGGCGTGGTCTTTTATATATTCTGACAAGTTGAATGATGTCTTATGTGCACCCCCCCCCCCTTTTTATTTATTTATTTATTTTTTTTTTACTTCGTCAGCGGTAAACCTAAAGCAGGTGTAGCTGAAGATGACGCTGATCAGGCAGGAGCCAAGGTGAGTTCCTTCACAAGTTATTTTTATTTATTTATTTTTTACTTTAATTTTCATAAACTTTTTTTAAAAATAATTTTTTATAATAAATACATTTAACCCCAAAATTGAATCATTTTGTGTTTTGTTCGCAGAGAAAACGTGACGAGAGCGGAAGCGAAGGCGAGGCCACGCCCTCAACACCAAAGTCAGATGAGGTGAAGAAAGAGAAGAAGAAAAAGAAGAAAGAAAAGAAAACGAAGCTGGCTGAGGAAGCCTCGGAAGCAGCAGAAGCCACAGAGGAAGCGGAGGTGAGCAATACTGAGGGGTAGAGGTTTAGGAAACGTCTGAAGGTGTTTTTTTCTTTTTTTTTTTTCTTTTTTTCCCCCGTCCTGCAGTGTTCTAGACACTAGTGCATTATTGGGTATCTGATAACTCGATCACCAAAATTCCCATTTTTTCTCAATATTTTTATTGATTTTTAACAGGAATATAACAGGGTAAACATGCAATGTTTTAATACAGGTTTTATAACCCCCTTATAAACCCTATAACACCCACCCCGTCCCTCCCTGACTCCAAGCCAGTTTCACATGCATAAGAAAGGCTAGATGCCAGGCATTGAGAGAGAACAAAAAAGAAAAGATGAGCTAAAAACATTTTATCTAATGCAGACACTGTTTGTTTTCTCATTTCATAACTCGATATGTATACCAAATAGTTCAATATCAATATTAAATTGAAGGACGTTTAAAGTGACAAACATTATAAATATAACAAAAATAATTGAAAAATGAAGTTACTTTCGAAAACATCTCAAGAGTAACAGATATGCTGCACCACAGGGGGGGCGTATGGGGATGAGCTAAAGCCATAGAATATTTTTTTGGATCTTCATCGCTTTAAAATCTCATGTGGTCAGCTCCACTTAACATTTGGCAACACTCCTAGACAGTTAATTCCACACTCCAAACTACTATCTACTCCACTTGTCTTTGTTCGCCATGTAAACCTCCACTCTCTAGTGGACATGGGAAAATACAAAGTTGTATTCAGGAAATACAACTTTGGTAATTAAAACATTAAAGCTCATCAGGTGAAGATAAAAACAAAGAACGTAAAGGAAAATATATTGGTTTGTACGTTCACGTTAAAGGTGATTCTGGTAAAAATTATGAGTTAGATGACGGTGAACGTGGCTACTTCAGGAGCTATTTCTGCCAGCAAAGCAAAAATTATACAATATCGTTTGATTAAACTGTACACGACAAGCAAAAAAACCTAAAACAAATACAATGTCTTTCTGAGCAAATCACAACGTGCAAGCAAGTGCTCCATGTCTACTCTTACTAAACACTAAAAATGAAATGTATTGTGACTGGTAATATTTTTTTTTTAAATCACATGTTGAAACAGTTCTATCACAATAGCCAGGCCTTGCAATGACACAAGGTGAAACAGTTATGGTGAAGATTAAAATCATATGTTATGGCCACAATCACCAAAACACAAGCTGAGTAAATATCTACTGCATGAACTTCAGCTAGATTTACAATAAATCAGTGCCAGGACAGATTGAAGGCTGTGGCTGTTTTGGTGGCTGGAACAAGACCCTTTTTTGTTTTTTTCTTATCACTCATCTTGACGTAAGCAAAAAAATAATAATTGGGAAAACCATGACTACATCAGAGAAGGGATTTTGCAAAAACACATGGATGCAAATAGTGTTAGTAGAGAGATATTTTAACTGTGATCAGATAAGATTGAGATTGCCCTGGCAATATTCTTCAGTTTAAAGGTCTAGTGTCCACACAGTCTACAGTCAAAACATACATTTCATTTGAACAACAGCAAAAATTTGCATCACATACCTACTTCATGCAAAAACCCATGACACTTTAAGAAATTCAAGAAACCTTAGAACTACAATCCACTCTTTAACCCTTCAGTACGTTTCATGTGGAATCCATGCTCATGCGCCTACACTCATCACTGAATCAGACAAAAGGACTACAGATATAGTCTGCATCTTACCATTTCACATGGCCTACTCTCACCTCTCTTTTCTTTTGTTCTTTTTTTTCCCAGTGCTAAATATGTTTCTCCCAAAATCAGACTTGCAAGAGAAGCTGTGGAATGTACAGCTGTTTGGCACATGTATACAGCCGAGTGTCTAACTTTCGCTTTTGTAAAGAACTCGCAGCATTACATCTCATCTGGTTTTTAACCTTGTACCAGCTCATGCTTTAGGCATGGAACGGTAGGTGAAGGAGCAGATAGACGCCGCTCCCTCCCCCAGTCTCTACAATTAAAACCAACTTTTAGACTGCAAGCAGGAGAGGTTGAACCTCAAAGTACTAAGGCTACCTATCGAAGTCTTTTGGGGGACACAGACTTTTCTGACTAACAAAAAATTTGCTAATCTCTAGGTCATACTGTATGCAGACCAGCCGGACACAACGGGGGGAAAAAATAACTAGCTAATCATATCTACAGCCAGAATGATTTGCATTTGACATCCGGGCTATTTGGTTTTATTCACCCTTGTTCCAAGAAGATGAGGGGGAAAAAAGGAAACACTCCTTATTTCTTAACTGAGGCCCAGACCAATATGTTCCTCCTTTGATCTTACAAAAATAAAAAAACTAAACCGTCAAATATGAAAATACAAGTATGTATTATCAAAAGCATGCCACAAAAACAAGTGACAATATAACCCCAACTGTAAAGCCACGGTGGCCGATAAGAAGTCTAAATAAAACGTTTTTACTGGGCACGACACACTCTGTCACACACTCTTACAAGCCAGTGACTCAGTTCTTCCTGTCTATACATCAACTTAAAAAAAAAAAAACTGAATACCTTCACCCTGGAAGGCGTTCTCCAAAAGGTCTGTTTTTCTGTGACTTAAACTAAGCCTGATTGTCGACCAAAGACCAAAAGCATTAAGAAACTGTTTTTAAAAAAAAATTGTGCATGTTGACTAGGCACGATTTGCAAAAATTCTGACATTTAGCTATTTTTAGACAATGTCCACAATGCTCCAAATACAGTACTGAATCTGAATCCCACCACCCGCTGTACAGCACACATCAGCCTGAGCACGGCCTGGCCCGACTGATCGACTGGACATGAAATAATGGAAACACTGACTTCAATTAGACTTGAATAACATATAATGTGAGAGATGACGACAAACATCAACCAACAAGCTTTTGGCTTTTTGTTGAGTTGGCTTTCAGTTTAATGTGCTACATTAGAAGCTTTGTTAGAAGAGAATATTGATCATAAATAGATTATTTTGCCTTATTCTGCATTGACACATTTAACCAATTTTTTAATTGTACTTATAAACAGCTTTAAAACTTGACGACACTGAACAACATTTATGTTCTTATACTTAATGAATTCAGTAATTTACCAGCTGCTCATATCTCTGTTCGCATTACATTAGCTTTTAGATTGGCATCCAATGTGGCACCAACATTTTATTGTTAATATTTAAGAACTGTTTTAATGCAGATTCATTTAACACAGAACGCAAGAGATGGATAAAAACAGTAGAAGTAAAATACTGGAAAAGTTTACACCTATCGAAGAAGATGATACTGTGAACAGTTTGAGTCCATATATAAAGTAAGTCAAGGTATAGGTTTAAAAACAAAAAATGTGAAATTTATGGAAACATACTCGTTAAATTGTGGTTTATAGAACTAAGCATCTAAACAGGTAAGTTAAGGTAAAGGTGCACGTAACAAAATCTATAAAAACAAAATGTCTGTTTTCTCTGGAACTTGCTCTTTCAATGATATCTTTATGTTTCTTACACTGGAGATCTCAGAAAAAATTCTGTCTGTATGTCTGTCTGTCCAGCCAGAATTTGTCACAGCATCACGCAAAACAAGCTGGACAGAACTGAATTAAACTTTTGCAGTCCTTTAGTATTTGCCTCAAGTTAAACCTGCGCCATAAATGAAATCAAAATGTTATAGAAGAAGTTATGTGCAGCTATGTGCAAGATAAGAAACCCCAAATTTTGACAGCATACTGCGCAGGCTTCAAACTGTGGGCGCGTCTTAAATCGACCGCTGGACAGAATTTAATGAAACTTGTGCAGTACTTGGATATCTGCCTGAAGTGAAATCAAAATGTTTAGTAAAAGCGATGTTAAGAACAGTTATGTGGTGGATTTAATAATCTACTTTAAAATAAGCTACTTGCTCAATGTATACAAACACCTGCAAGAAAAAAAATATGAATTAGAAAACCTAAACTGAATATTTTACTGGAATTACTTAATATTTTCACTGCTGAAGTGCTATAAGTGAATTTTAACGCGATAGGGTCATTTTAAGACATAACTTTATCTTTATCCGATCTACTTTTTCAATTTCACTCCGATTTCTGAACTTTGGCTGACGACGAAAGTACGAGAGGTAAACATCAACTTTTCTACTGTATATCCTCTCTTTCCCATTGATTGCAATCATGTGAAATGACAGTAGATTTAAAATCTTACTAGGTCAATTTTGTACAATTTCCTAATATTCAGCCACCAATCCAGTGGAAACCAATAGCATATAATGATTTCACACCCAACAAAATTGTGTGACATTACAGTTATTTTTTTAAATGAAGGAATTCATCTTTTTTGCAGGCAGACATGTACCTGGGCTTCAACCTGAATTATTACTTTAAAGCAGATTGGCTTATTTTTTTAGCTTTGAACGTAACTATTTCTACAAACTATTTCATCAACGCTAGCGACAAATAAAATCCTACCTACACTTGTTTTTTTTCTCCTCTGTGTAGTTTGCTAACTTCGTTGCTAGCTAACTTTGAAAACCCAAGCTGCAAAATTAGCCAACTCGTAATATTAAAATGTAATATAAAAAGCACTGTTACAATAACAATAATAATAAATAAATAAAATAATAAAAAACATTTGTATAAACATATTTAAAAAACAAGCCTATTAGCCATCCTGAACATGAATTTATTTGCGTGTGTTAGCAGGAGCTAGCACGCCACAGAACAATAACATTTACAAGCGAGACCGCGTAGCTAAGTAGTTTAGTAATCGGAGCAGTTCTCAAACCCAGCGTTGAGAAAGTTTATTAAATGTAGAATTTATTTATTTATAGAGAAAAAATTTATTGAAGTAGTTATAATTAGGAAATAAGACATCCGACGCTGTCGCCGAGACAGAGTGTACTGTATGTTACAGTGTGAGATAACTAGCTAGTTCCGGCGACAGGTAAGATGGCTCTCTACAGACGTCGATGTGAAAATAAACAGGAAAACGAAAGCGTGAACTTTCACACTCCCAAGACTCAGTCAGTTTTTTATTTGAATCGCCTACCTTTTGCCATTTGTCGTCGACTTTAGTGAAACGCCTAATACAGCTTCTGTAATGCGGTGCGACCTCAGAACATTCCGAGTAACTTCTCCCGCAGCGAGCAGGTCGATCCCTCCGGAAAGCAAAGCTAGTTAAATCTGATCCAGTGAATTGATTCTCCGCAGAGCTGCGACACCCTGAGCGCAGACTGACTCAGTAGCTGCCCACGACTCGTATAAACTCTCCATCGAACCCCCACCAACATTAAACTATTTCTCCACCGCGCCGAGACATGGAAGACAAATCAATCTCATTTACCGTAGAGAAGCAACAGCTCAGAGGCGCCTCCCTGCGGACAAGCCTGTCATGACTTCAGAAATGTCAGTCCCTGCTATATCTCAGCGGCCACTTTAATCTATTCTTTCATCTTTGGTAGACTCTTTTATCTATTTCACGCTCATGGTATTTCTAATAAATATCGCGTATGACACATTATACAGCCGTTTAAAGTTTTGAGAATGACTGGAATATTCATCTCACAAAGAGGAAGGATGTTTTGTTCCCTTCCTTATTCATGGCTGGGTTCTTAGACAAAATTGAGAGTGAGCCTACTCCCTCGGCTGAAAAGCAACTCCACACATGAATGGTCTCAGGATGCGTTACTGTTTTCATGACACAGGACTGATGGTAGTGTCCATACATTTCAAGTAGGGCAGCAAAGAATTACTTATTTCCAGGAAAAACATCAAAGACAGACTGATATTCTGCAAAAGGTACCAGGATTGGACTGCCGAGGACTGGGGGAAAGTCATTTTCTCTGATGAATTTCCTTTCTGATTGTTTGAGGCATCCGGAAAAAAGCTTGTCCGGAGAAGAAAAGGATTTCCTCTGGGTACTCCAGTTTCCTCCCACAGTCCAAGACATACAGAATAGCTTGCTTGGCATTTTCAAATCACCTATAATGTGTGAGTGTGTGTGTGTGTGTGTGTGCTTGGGTCCTGATCCAGGATGTGCCTTGCCTTGTGACCAAAGTTCCCTAGAATAGGCTTCAGGCCACTACAATGAACAAGTGGTATGCAAAATGGATGAATATTCTTGTTTTTTTTTTCGTTTACAAAAAAAAACGAGAAAAAAAACGAGAACAGATATTTAACTGTGACCAACTACAAACTGCCTGAAGATACAATTAAAAAATTGGTTGTTTATGTAACAACCTCAGCAGCAACCTCATTTCTCCTCTTGTTTTTATGATTAAATGATTCATAGATCACCGTGGGGCTTAACAAACAAAAATGTTTCTTAGGATGTGGACAGGTTCAGGGACTGGACTGAAAATGTGAGGCAAAACCTTGCCAAAAATGAAATGCAAAAAAAGTCCTGCAGGAAGCCTGAAGAACTATTCCTCAAGACTGCATTAAAAATACAAGAAAGTCTGGCAAGAAGCAAAGTATGAAGAAATAAGGGCTGGCTCAAGTCTCAGTGCTTCTGTAATAGGTAGATTTTCCTCTTGGATGAACAAAGTGATCTATCATTCTATCCTGTCTTGCTATGCATAGTTTGTCAAAACCCAGAGACCCCTTTTTATCTATAAATACATTTCGCAAACCACAATCAGTATAAACATCTAGCTGTTCAAACATTAAGGCAATTAGTTAAACTAATTAACAGAGTCAAAACCATTGTTTCTCTACACTGTACACCCATTAAACACTCACTCACTCATTCTCTATAACACTTATCCTGTACATGGTTACGGGAGGAGTGGAGCCTATCCCAGGGGACTCGGCGCATGAGGTGTGATACACCCATCACATAAACATGCGCACACTCACACACTATGGGCAATTTGCATGCTCAGGCTAATTCGACTGAGAGAGGAAACCAGCGTACGTGAACGAAAGCCACCAAGTATGGGGAGAGCATGCAAACTCCAGAGACCTAAGGTGGCAATCGAACCATTAACCTTGAAGGTGTGAGTAATACATTACTAATGGTGTAACAAACTGTAAGAAAGTTTTTTAAATGATGAACTGTGTAATTGATTGAACACACCGTGCAGTGGGAAAAGCCCACCATGCACCACTACCGACCAGATATTTGGGTCATGACACCGGTTTGGTAACACTATTCTTCATTGTTATAGTAGATCAGCTTCTAAGTTTGCAGTCAGCGAGTCTATATATTTTTTTTCCCATGCACTGACCACCAGTTTTCGATCACTTGTCAGTTTCTAAATACAGTACAGTACATTGTCTCTGCTCTCTGATTAGTTTTGGTTGGTGTATGGTGTCAGATGCATTACTGTACCTTCAGCTTCCAAATGTGATTGTCATTGCTATGATGAGAATGATTAAGCACACATATAATGTCCTTTTCCTTTACAGTGATGGATGGGTTGAAATAGAGAGACAAATATAGCCATAGAGGGGCTACTGTTAATATCTGTTTACCTAAAAAATGCACATATAACATGGGTTTACCTGATGAGGTGGCAAATGAGTGGGATGCACTATGCTTTAGTGGTAGGAATACATGCTTTCTAAGTGAGTCACATTAACCGGCTAAGCCGACACTTTTATTTCCCAAATGGCACAGTACCCTTTTATTCATTTAAATTTTATTTTTAACTAAGCCAGACAACATTTGTGATCTTCTGACCAGGAATTATTATTAATTCTCTAACTAATGACTAAAATTGTTGTACGTTCTAAAAACATTTACCTAAAAAAAACCTGTCTCAAAGCTGAATAAATTTGCTATGGTTGTATTTTACCTAAAGCAAACCACAAGCAAAAATTGTTATACTGCAAAATAATGTTTATTATAATAATGACACACAGGAACGCTTGTACACTTCTGGCAGCTAATATTAGGCTAGTGCAAGCATATAGTAAATCAGGGATTAAAAAAAAAAGTAATAATTAAATAATGGTAATACATTCACAGAGGCACACATATAACTTACTACGCAATTTTCCCTTCAAATATTACACATCTTTAATCATAATGGTTCATATACAGGTTTTCCATAATGTTAGCACCTGCATTATTGAACAGTTGAATTCCTTGAGCACTACTCCATACTCCCATATTCTACCATGGGGTAGTGCACTGTTTGGCACAGACTGATGAATGAATAAAGAGATTAATAAATTGGTAATATTTTGTGTACCGTGACATAAAAATTATCATACAAGCAACAAAAATTAATATAATATCCATAACCAAACAAAGAAAAGAAATAACTGCCATACATTCTGAAACAAAAATATCCATCCATCCATCCATCCATCTTCTTCCGCTTATCCTCTTAATTAACTGGAACCTGACCGCAAAATCAAGAACATAATTCATCTTCTGTGTAAACTACATTAGTGGAATAACAGACTCATTCACACGTGAAGAACGACAGGATTTATCCCACAATTAACCGTGATTAACCTTTTATTATGTTGTGTCAAACTAAAACTATCGGCACTAAGAAAATTACTAAATTAGAAGAGAGGGCAATTTAGCACAGCCAATCATGCAAGTTTTAAAAACCCAGTCTAACATGCGGAGAATGAAAAACTCCACACAGACAGTAACCTGAGCTCCGGATCGATCCCAGCACCCTAAGCTGTGAGGCAGCCATGCTACCACTGCAGTGTTGTGCTGCCCCATGTGCTAAAATGGCAGGCTGAAGCAAATGGGACCGGGAATGGAAGGCATGCACATTCAATGAAGCAACTGTTAAGAAAATGTTTTAGATTTAGTATACTGTATACGATATCTTCTACAGTAAGTACCAGTTCAGCACTGGAAATCTACGGTAGGCAATCCACTCGAAACATCAATATATTTTTAGTAAAGTACACCAACCATTAGTTAGACACTTAGTCATTTCAGTTTGTATACCTTTTTTTTTTACTAGGTTATATGACCAGTTCTGAATAGGTCAGGGTGTAAAGCGGAGCGTTATTGATTTTAGAAAATTAAACAAAATTGCTTTCGTTTGTAACAAAAAAGCTGTACAAATGTTGTACAACAGAGAAACAGTAAATCATTGCAGTGAGACAATTAGTATTTCAATAGGAAACAAATAAATATATGAGAAAATGTCCCCAATATAATTACTGTATATTTCAACATAAGATTCTTTCACGTTCCTGCACACACTACCATGATTTCAACCTGTCTCTACATACACAGCTACATACTGTAATATTACTTTACCAGCTGAGATGATCACTTGCTTGTGTTCTGAGACACTGTCCAGTAAAATGTGTATAAATCCATGTATTAGCCATGTGTTAGACAACTTAACATAATTTCACATTATTACCTTAATTGGTGTAATGTTTAAGGAGTTATGGTAAAATACACACAGAATAAATAACAGGAGTGAAACCAACAAAATAAATCCCTATTCAACTGCAGAAACTGCATAACACCATCAATAGCAATCAAGTTCTGCTTTATTCATTTTTCCTATTCTTTGTGTTTATCCATTCATTCGTTTATCTTCAGTAAGATAGAAACACTGTCCTGGTGACCATAACGGTGTATCCGGTGTCTATCCCAGAAACACTAGGTGTGAGCGTGGAATACACCCTAAATAAGACTCCAGTCCATCTCAGGGTAACCAAACCCACCACACAGGGCAGTTTAGGATAGCCGACCCACCTACCAACATGTTCTTTTTTCTTTTCCTGAGAAGACCCACATGAAAATGAGGAGAACATGCAAATGCTCATTCTGTTTCTTCATTTAAAAAAATCAGAAGACAGACATTTGGATATATAGATCAACAGGCCAGATGTGAAATTATTTCATACCAGCGGACCTGGAACGGTATACAGACAGATTCAAACAATCCATGCGTTGCTGGTCACACATACACAAAACATAAATAAATTAGGTATCAAATGAACTCAGCAATAAAACAACAGCACACCAGTCAACTGTCTGCCAAGCCACCTCATGGTACCAGTGTTAGAATATTATCTCTTAGTTTTCATAAAATTTGATGTATATAAATAAAACCTCTTGTGGAAATCATTAAACAAAAATATTATTAAGGTTCTCATTTAGGGGTTTAAGGCACAAGTACACGGGAACATTGCAGGCATTAACAGATGTAATCTCGACATCGATAATGACAAGATCTGGGTATAAAGAAATCACAAACACTTTGCTTAAAATACATATTTCACACCTAACCACTTGATTTAAGTTACAACGCATTATTACACCTCATACCAAGTGTTCCTAACTAAAATAAAAAATAGTAACTTGCCTCTCTCTAGGTGTGCATTGCATTAATTAACCAATGAAAAATCTACACAATCCACAATCCCAACACAATAAAAGTAAAATAATAAATTCTAGTAAAATAAAAAGCTTAACAATAAAACAAAACCCAATCAACGTCTAAGTAAAATGAGCACATTGCAAATGCAACACGCATGATCGCACAATCAATTCAAGTTCAACTAATTTTCCTCCTTACATTGTACACTTGGAGCTCTTTATGTTCACTTTATAGGAAATTGCATTAAACGACTTGATCTATCTAAGCCCGATATGACACAAACAAAATTCACCCTTTCTGTATTAAATCAAAAAATAACATTGTATCAACTCATCTTTTTATATTAGTATTAAATATATATCTAGGCTGTTTTTTTGTCATAAGATTTTGAATTCTTCTCTAAAAGAGCTCAAACCAATCTTAAGGCAAATGCAGAGACAAGCACAATCACTGTACTCCTGCTGGATCTACACGTTGATGGCATGAGCGTGCTTCTTGCATAAAGGTTTGTCCTTCTTGGAATAGAATGGCTGGCCTTCTAGGTTGACATGGCAAACCTATGGAAGATTGTGAAAGTGAGGAGGTGATTTAACAATCGATGGCATTTACATGACAGTACAGAATGCAGATATTCAAAAATATTTCAAGTTCTTACCGTACACACAAAGCAGGTATCATGCCATGTGTAGCCAAGAGCTTCAATAAACTTGTCCCCAGCCTCCACTGGGAAGTCACAGCCATGGCACTTAGTGCTGAAGAGCGCAACGTAATCTGAGGGAATTAAAAAAATAATTAAAAATGCACTAAAAACCTACACTTGTAAGAGAAGTCGGGGGAAGTTGCTGATTTACTGTAATAACAAAACATGTACAGTTCTTTGCAAAGGTTTTCATATTCTTTACATTTGCTTCCAAAGAGAAAAACTGGTTCTCCAGGCTTCCTGAAGGACTTCTCATTTTCAGTCCAGACCTTGAACTAGTATACTGGTATACTGTTTTTTTTTTTTTTTTTAACAAATTTCTCTCTATATATATATTTTTATTACTATATTTTTATTATGCCCTTATTTGTACAGTATATTTTACTAGTGAAATTTATTTTTTCATATTTCTTTCTATTCATATTTATTTCTTATGTATAAGCGTTTATTTTTTAAGGTCACTGGCGGTCGTATAAGCATTTCACTGCAAATCGTACTGTGTATGACTGTGTATGTGACAAATAAAATTTTAATTTGAAATTTTAATTTTGGTGATGCTGAAACATGTGTTTCAATTTCTTTAATTTATGCCACAAAATTAAATTTGATTTAATATGAATAAATGAGTCGCCCTAGACTTTTGCACATTACTGTAAATAATGCAACAGAATATAATTTGTTTTTGCCAACTTTTGACAATTACAGTTTAAGCTCTTAATTTGTGGAATTAGTCCTTGTAGCAATGGGAAGAATTTGTGGATAGGTAAACCTCAAGAGCAAATGAACAGAATTATGACACCAGTGCTGATTACTGTTTTGCAAAACAAACTCGCCACAGCTTGTTTTGATCATTCTAAAACATTCATATACTCATGCACAAGGACTTCTACGCCACATGTAACCCAAAACTAATAGTACATTAAAAGGTTACAAACATGTTGGTTAATTCTAGAAGGATATGATTATTGAATAATTTTGATCTTCAGTCTCAGCACTTTGTACCAGTCAGAAATAAAACTGGTTCTTTTTTATTTTTATTTTTTATAACGTCTTCAAGATAGAGGATGATGTGCCTTATAGTTTCTTAGGAACAAGCTGCAAGTTTGTCTTATTAACTTCAAGAAAAGCCAAGGCAAGGGCTGCTTAGTGACTATAACATAAGTGATTGAACATGAATGAACTTGATTTCAATCAGACGGCAACACACCATCATGCTATTGTTTATTTTCCTATAACAGCGCTCCTACATAAATCCGTCGCATGGTAAGAGCTTTATTCATGAATAGCACCTCTAATATTAAACTGACTTTATAATTACACAATGTGTTGATCACATAAATTAATTAGGCAGAAGTAAAAATAGACCGCTGAATATCTACTACCAGGGAACATCATCTAAAGCAAGTATTCCATTCTTACACTACCTTTCTCACAGTAAGGTTCTCCATCCTCCATATGAAACAGGCTGTTTCCAAACGGTTTTCCACACGCAGCACACACAAAGCAGGTGGTGTGCCAGGTCTGCCGCAGAGCATGCATCACTTCCTGTTTAGGACACAGTGGGCATTGTGACTTCCTACACATGTACCGTGTTTAGAACTATGTGGGTGATTAAGTGTGTCTCTTTCTGTGTGCAGGTGCTAAAACTTACTCCCATGATCTTAGAGTTGCAGCGGGCACAGGTAGGGGCAAAGAACTCTCTGTAACAGTTCTCACAGTAAACATTATTCTGTTCCTCCACAAAGCTGACATCAGCTAGAGATGTATGGCAGTAATGGCAGTTAAACTCCTCCGGGTGCCACGAGCGGCCCAGCGCCACCAGGAAAGGCCCCCTACACCACAGCAGTGTTTAAACAATTAAAACATATATACTGACTGTTTTGTTCAGCTAACTGTATGGATTTCTGTGCTTTATGTTTGTATGCACGTTTATTATTTCACACCTGATAATGCTGTTGCAGGATCCACACATCGGTGTCCTATTGCTCGCAGCGAATCGCTCTGCTCTCTGTGCCACCCCACGAGCCACAGGTGAAAAAGGGGCAGGTATAAAGGGGGCAGGGCCTTGGCCCGAGGCAGGGCTGGGAGCAGCAGGGGCAGGAGAATGGTTGGGGATGTAGGCAGGAGGCGGTGGGGCCGCGGTGGGAAGAGGCTGCACTTTGACGCTGGTGGTAGTGGTCTTGCCAGGGTCAAACTTCTGAGCAAAAGTATCATCCATTACCCATGGAGGTCTATTGGAAGACTGGGTGAAGCCAGGGGCGGGAGCAGGAGGGCTGGGAACATAACCGTGAACTGGGGCAGGAGGAGGGGCTGGAGCAGGAGCGGGGGGCTGAACAGGGGCTGCCAGAATAAAAAAAAAAGATTTTGATTAGAATACTTGGAAAAAATTATTCCATACTTATAAAATATGTTTTGATGATTAATGGTGAAGCGTAGGCAGTTATGCCATTTGCTAATTTGGTTGGGTACAAGCTGATATTTTGAAATTATTTCCCAGTTAATTTATCTACAGTACGTTGAGTTGCATAGAGAAATGAAACACCTCGTGTCATTCGACCCAAGTCAACGTACTGTAGATAAATTAACTGGGAAATCATTGGAAATTATTTGATAGTCCAAAACTGCATTACATTAAAGCGTTTTTGGGACTGTCTCTTATCCTGTGTCACCCTATCCTTTTTGGGATTTGCTCTTTTCACCCTCTCCTGAAAGCCCTATCTTACAGATCTCTTTTAGGATCCTCCCTTAGTGCCTTAGTGCCCTGTCTCAGAGCCTTTTTTGGGACCTGCCTATTGAAGCCCGCTTCTTGGACTGTGTGTTAAAGCCCTCTGGTGGGACGCTGACCTAAGAGAGGCCAGAAATGCCTGTCTGTTCCTTACAGATGATTTTAAATGTCATCCAAAAAGTCTAATTAGGTATAATGGCTCAACAAGCAGTGTACACTTTTGCCGTGATGTGTAACTGTAGCAGGCTAATTCAAGAAAGAGTTTACCGTCTCTGAAATGGACGCCTCTTTGTGGCTTTTCCGCCTGCCACTCGGGCACTGCAATCACAAGATACAACAACATTAAACATAGCTGAAAGACTAAATCATTTTTAAACTGTATTTCTAAACAATATTTTTACTGGATTTAGTTGATATGTAATTAACTATGTGTTATTGTGTTCATGTTATAAGTATATGGATGTGCAGAAATTTTGTAACATGAAGTCTTGATCTCTTGTATGTGGACTATACTGAAGAAGTCAGAACTAAAGTGAGTTAGGATACATGTAGGAGGCCTTGACAGACCAATCTGCATAGTCATAGAGTCTAGATTTGTGCCTATTACTGGTGAAGGCTGGCAATATTTTTTTATGGGGAAAAAGTTAATAGACCTTGGGTGACAGTAATAAACCCACAGGCGTGTTTTAATGTTTCTCAGAAAAGTCTTACAATACAAGTGTGTGTGATTGGATGCACTGTAGCTACCTGGAGCAGTAGGATAAGCTGTAGGCACAATCGTGGCAGTGCTGATCACTTTCGCTGGAGGCGGACCTACAGGGATGTGGATGGAGCTCTGCTGCATGGGCGGAGCCTGATGACTGGGTGGAAATGACTGAATGTGAACAGGCGGTTGAGTATATGGAGCTTGCTGCATAGGCGGCTGCTGTGCATACTGACTGCTGAAAAAGAAATACAAAATAACACCTACAGTGACCTCACTTCCCATCATGACAACTGATTACCGAATAATATGACGTTCATTGTAAGAAAATGAATCATATCCTGAACATATCCACTTGAGAAGGTCCAGGTGTCGCATGACCTTACCTGAAGTTCTCTGTTCATCTTTAAGGTAAAAATTAGTATTGTTTTTAACAATCAAAGCCCACATATATGTAGAGACAAAAAACCTGGTGTCAAAAAGTCAGTGTTAAAACAGAGAGAGAGAGAGAGAGAGACCCACCATCACCAGGGAGAGACACAGTCAGCACAGGTCTTTCACACTTACATACTGGTCAGAAAGGGTTAAAACACAAATGGTTAAAGGAACATCATTAAAGCATAAGTATTGTCCGTAGAGTCAGAAATAGCCAGGGAGAGAGAGCGTGAGAGAGAGAGAAGAGTAGGATTGTTATTCACTCTGACACTGTTATGGAGGTTGTGAAAGAAGGTGGCAGGGCTGGAGAAGAAACAGTGCTGCACCAGTACCTGATGCCGGGGGTTTGGTACTGTGATCTGTAACTGGATGAGGACTGCATGGTGAAGCTACAATTCGAGACAGTGAAAGAAAGTGATGGTGCAAGTGTGTGAGAAAGAGGCAAAAATGGTTTCCACAAACGCCATGTACACCCATAGCTGCATACAATCATAGCTGATTCAAGCCAGTACATTAGTTTTGTACTTATTTCCCAAGAAAAAATATGAACATCAGCAAAAACGTCTATTGTAACTATAGTTACTATATTTCCTTTTTTTTTGTTTGTTTAAAATTGTAGTCCATCTTTATAGCCAGTATTTGCTGTAGTCAATTACTTGTACTGCACTGTATAGCATAGTAGATCAGATCAGCAGATATTTTCTTACATCTAGCTCTGCTTGGCCTGAGGGTGGCAGAAACAGATGTCTGAAGGTCACTGCGCTAAGCTACAGTATAAGTGAACATGGCAACAAAACAAGATGGAAAATTACCATTTTATCTATGGAAAACATGCACTCATTCACTCAGCACAAACTAAACAAATATATACGGATGTGTCCATGTACACAAGGTTGTCAAGCCAAACAGGAAAAAGCTCTCCATCGTTGGCTTGCTGACTAAAACGCTTGACTCTCAATCCTAACTCTTATAATAATCGACTACGGTTACAATACTCTGTCTGTTAGAATTTATAATATTAGTGACATAACATTTAACAGAAATACCACAGCAAAACCATAGTTATGTCACGGTCAAGAGCACAACAATAATAGTTACACAATACGACACCAGAATAAAGATTTAGTTAAATAAGCAGTAGACATGGTTTCTCTAAAGGACCATAATGAAAACCATGAGAGCATAATGTTTTAATATACCCTTAACAGCCACTTTAATATGAACATCTGTACACAAGCCCATTCATAAAATTATCCCATGAAAATGTCCACAAACATGTAAGGTAGCATCTGCATTTATGCAACAGTTCAAAAACCATGCACATACTGTACGTGTCAAAGGTTCAGTTAATGTTCACATGCTTCTTAATGTCAGATTGGCTGATCTAAGATTTTCAAATCCAACACTTTTTAGAATTTAGAATAAAATGGTGTCAAAAACAGGCCTACAAAAGATCCAGTGAAAGGCAGTTCTGTTGTCAGGAACCAGATTAATTTGATGGCCCGGGTTACAAAAGCAGAAGATCTCACAGAAGATTCCACTCCTATTAGCCAATCTTAAACCGTCAAGTTTCTATGAGCCTGTAACCATTGTGAATGGCTGATTAGACAATTGCATGAACGAGCAGACATACAGGTGTTCCTGTTGAAGTGTCCAGTGAGTGTATACGAATCTTAGTTACCATGAGGTACTACAATAAACAAATGGTGTCATAATAGTTCAGACGTTAATATCAATAGCTTGTTAACCTCTGAACTATTATAATGTACAACTGTCAAGAAGTACAACTGTACCGTTTTATAGCAAAACTGTTGAAAAACTAGGGTCAAATCAGGAGTGTACAATAAATACTTTATGATCATCAGTACATTATTAGGAAAAGTTATCTAATTCAGAGGTAAATAACAATGTAATCAGTATTTCATAATGTGCTGAGATCTGCTGCGTAGTAAGGGTCTTGTAATTTCAGAATAAAAAATAAAATAAAAATAATTCTTAAAAATAAAAAATATTCTTAATGATCTTCAGTAATGTCTTTATCTTGGGGCTGTCCACAATGGCTGTGGCAATTTATAGTTACCAATGCACCTACTGAAATTTCTTGGGAGTAACTGGAGAACTTGGAGGAACACCACATGGACAACATGCAAAGCCCAGCATACACAGTAACCTGAGTTCAAGATTGAACTGGGAACCCTGGGTTGATGAGACAGTAAAACTACCCTCTGCACCTCTGTGCCATTTTTAGATGCCTTAGCACATCCTAATTCGGTTTAGGACAAGTATCTCATTTCATGTACAAGTAATACTATCTATAGTGTGCCTACAGAGAAACTACTTGTCAGTATATTGCATTAAGATCATTTTTAAACATATATTATGTACAGTATACACACATGTTTAACAAAGTCTCATCACCCCACAATAATTTCACTCCAGTCTGCACTGCATCTACCTCAAGGTTGATAAAGTCATAAACCAAAGACAGAACAGAGCACGAGCACAGAAGAAGCATGCATGGCGCTCTAGATCAGATTTCAGCATCGTTTTCAACCAACTGTTTTTCTTAACATTTAATTGAAAGTACACAATAGGGCATTTGAGTAAACTCAGGCCAATCGGTTTTCCAGGTCACGGAGAGTTGCTTGTTAGTGTTGTGCATGTGTTCATGTGTGTGTATGTGTGTTTGAGAGGGAGAAAGAGAAAGGAAGAGAAAGAAAGAAAGAAAGAGAGCGTGCAGGGGACGTGCAGAGTGAACACTGGCGAGCGTGGGATGGTGGAGCTGTGCACTACAATCACTCTCACTGTCACATCAGAACACTGTGTCATGACATCACAGTATTTGTGCCATTATGAAGATTATGAAGAAAATTGTGCAGCTGATCAAGTGCCATGTATGATTTATGTAAAAATCATAGCCCTTGTAGCAAATGTAAATGTACGTAACCAGGCCTGCTGATGTAGCTAGTTCCACACACGGGTTACCTGACTTACTTTCGGTGCCATCATACACTCAAAGGAATCACCTGTACTCCTGCTCAGTCATGCAATTATCCAAACAGCCAACCTTGTGGCAGCAGCATAGTACATAAAATCGTGCAGATACAGATCAAGTGCTTCAGTTCATGTTCACATTAAACATCAAAATTGAGGGCAAAAAATGTGATCCCTGTGACTTTAACTCTGGCATGTTTGTTGGTGTCAGCTGGGCTGGTTTCAATATTTCAGAAACTGCTGACCTTCAAGGGTTTTCTCACATAACAGACTCTACAGTTCTTGACCTTTATCTGTATGATTTTTATACACAGCATTGTTGCCACATGATTGGCTAATTAGATAACTGCCTGAATCTGGTGTACAGATGTTTTTTATTTAAAGGGGCTGCTGAGTCTACAACGCATTACACATTTTCATTTAGTGCTGTTGTACTAAATAATATGACCAGTCGATAGTCATACCAGTGCTTTTTTTTTTTTTAAATCAAAGTTTGAGTCACAATTTATTTTAAGAATTAAGTTAGTATTTTATCCCTTTGAAACTTTCAAACGGCTTCGCAAAAAAAAGAAAAGCTATAATTTAACACAAAACCTCAGGCCATGGCAGGAGAGCACATGAAACTCAAGGATGGCAAGACTGCAAAAAAATCTCTGGCTAAAGATAAATGTTTGCAATTCAACATATTTTAAGGTCACATTTCCTTCTCCTGGTTTTGTAGCCCTGTATCCCAGCATCCTCAGCCACTCTGCACACCCCTCTATTAAGTTAAGCCAGGTGGATGTCTGTACCTGACTTTCTTTGCTTTTCCCGATTGCTTGAGTTTGGGCAAAGCTCTGGTGCAGAAGTGTGGAGTGATTGACAGAGCTTCCAGCGCAGAGGTGGGCGGCGGCCCTTTCTTATACACATGGTTTCTTAATGGGAGCCAATGAGAGAGGCATAAACGATTGACTGAGGTTCAGTTCAGATTTTTTCATGTTTTTCTCTAGCTGTCGAATGTGAATATACTGAATGTGTGAAGGAATGTAAGTCTCTAGTATAGCGGATACCTTTATGCCATATGTAGGGTCTGACTTATATGACTGACTGTTTGGAAATAAAGGAGGCATTCTACTTAGGAGTTTCCTAAAACAATGTGAGATAACAAGGATACCCCTCATATTCATGTAAGCTACCAGTCATAGGTAGATTCACTAACAGCTAGGTGTCTAGGGCAGCTAACAAATGAAGACAGAAGCATGTACGCCTGCTAATTCGCAAACTTTATAATCCATACGCTAACTCCACAATCAGACCAATAACTGGATTTACATATCGTCCACTTAAAAAAAAGATAAGGAATAGTGATAATGAGTGGTACAGTTTTGAAGACCTCCTCAACTCGGTCTAATTAGCAGTGTACCTAGATTGAGCAGTCAAAGCAGTTGAAATGGTTGAGGCAGCGAGCGACAGGTGGCGTGGCCCCTCAGGGGGGAGAATGGGGGCTTCATGGGCCTCGTGAGCCACAGGGTCAGCTCGAGATACAGCCTGTGGCTCAGGGGGTGACCCAAAGCTGCAGAAGACAGAGTTATAAAAGAGTTATGAAAGCCAGTGCATCAGTGACTGATGAGGAAAGCACCTGTGGGGTCTGCAAATGCAAGTTTATTACAGCTTCTAGCTGACACACATGAAAACCAAAAATATCGCAGCCTGACCAATACAACACAGGCAGCTAAGGCATGAAATGTTATGCCACAGTCTAAATGATTTATCCTTCAGCTTGATGATTAATTTATAAACCCGAGTTAGATGAAAATAATCCTCATTAACAAAACAACAACAACAGAAACACATTTATGTAGCAATAATGATACAGCAATAATGATACATGGAAGCAGCAGTGGCTGATGTAATTTATGTTAAGATCAAGCTGAACATGTTAAGAGCTATAAATCATAATTTAACTGGACTGGAGGATTGATTTCCAATTGGATAAGACAAGTAGATCGGCTCTATCGGTGCAATTTCATTCACAAGTATCTCATAGGACCAGTTTCTCTTATTACACAAATATTTTAACTCTGTTTAAAATAGCACATTTTTCCAATTAAAAAAATTTAAAGTGAAAGATTTTAGAAAATTTCTCAGATTTAGTTCCAGATTCAGGAAACTTATATACCTGAGAATTTTTAAATCAAAATCCATGGGTCTTGACCTACTGTACATGAACACTTGTGCACACGTTGAAGTTTAGCTTTAATTTAAAAATCAAACACTGTGCAAAGATCTTCTGCATCACACACTCATACCAGAAATCAAAAATGACAAACCATAGAATTGCAGTGGCAATGACATAATACGACAGAAGCAGAAATGCAGAAGCATGCAGCATTACCTGACATGGCTAGAGCCTACAGAGGCTGGTTCAGCAGGCTGCTCAGGCACCTGATTGGATAGCTGCAGCTCAGCGGTGAGCTGACTGGGCAAAGCTGCTGCGGAAGCGGACAGAGCGACAGCGGCCGTGCTGGTGGAGACCGCAGCATGCTGGACAGACGTACTGCACAGGAAGTTTGGATGCATTGAAATCATACAAAATACCAAAATCGTGCAGGCTGTCTGAACATAAACACGCAACAGCCATGCGTTCACATGCATTCATCAGCGAGCTCATGTCTGCAATGCAACTGCGTTAAAGTCATGCAAAATTAGTGGCTGCAGTATTCCTCAGCCCTGTGCTATGATGGCAGTCAAGGAGGGAAAGGGGTGGGCAAAGAAAAGGACAGGGTGAAAGAACTAAAAAGAAATAAAGGAGCGTTGACTAAAACATTAACAACATGGAATGCACGGAAGAGAAGTCAATTTACCCAAATAATGAGGATGTACTATAGATTGTGTAGATAAAGCAGGTGGAGTTATGAGTTTACAGTGCTTTGCTGTGAATTATTGGTACCCTCTGAAAATAATGAAAATATTAACCTGCATGCTTAATAAACTATTTCAGTGTATTCAATGGACCTGCATTGACTGCTTATCTTAATTGGCCGTATTTAAAAGTCCTTAAATCAGACAAAATCATGTAGATAATTATAAAAAATATATTTCATATTTATATAGATATCTAACTTTTTTTTTATTTAAGTTTTTTATGTGTAGAGCTAACAGTGAACCAACATTATTACGAAAAGGTCATACCTTCTAGACTTTTCCATCTTGTTTGAATAAATGTATGGGTGTGTCTGCCTGTAACCCACCTTGAACACTTCCACATTTATAACTAGGAAATTTTCACTGCTTGCTTGCTAGAATCATTTATAAATCAGGAAAAAGGTTTATATTTTCATAAATTATGAATACATAATAAATTACAGACCACATGTATTTGCCATTTATACATTACTTTATTACTCTAAGTAGTAACCCAGTCACTGTGAGGCTACATATGATAATTGTTATTTTTGTAAATCCATAAATGCAATTTTTTATCTTTTGAGTGTAACTAAATATTAAATCACAGAACTTCAATTGTTGTCATGATACAGCAAAAAGAAAGCCTATAGCTTTTAGACGTATGTGGTGGAAAATTATAAAACTTCACCATGTGAAGGGTTTTCCCAGACTGCCACCTATACATCAGTAAGTCATTACATTAAAACCCTAAACATTATGCCCAGTGTTCAGGTTCTGGCCCCTCAGTGCATGGCTTAACAAGACTTCTAGGGTTGTGTGCTGTTGAATCCGGCACTGGTACGTTAGCAGTGGATCCTTTGGGTGCTGTGGGTTGCTACAGATCTGGCTTGTTTGTCCAGCGCATCCGGAGGCCGGATCTAAAACCTTGAACTCTCTGCCTGCTAAGCCCCATAAGCAGCTGGCTTTTAAATACTGGGTGTTCTGATACCTTTCAATCTTGACCAGCAATGATTTTTTAGCAGTTTGTTTTGTCTAGTCTAGTCTTATAAAAATATTTTCTGTGAATGTGGACTAGACAGACTGGCCTTTGGTCAGTTTGAACATAATACAGTTCCATAATACAACACACATGAAAAATCTTTTAGAGAAAACTCTTCCCGCCATGTACATCTCCAGAGCAGTGTAACAGTGCACACAAGTTTGGTGCAGGCTTCTTCCTACACATTGCTCTACAACCAATACAGTCTATATTGATTTAATTAAAAATATAGCAAATTAGCATAATTTATTATAACATTAGATGAACCATGCTCTTCTTTATTCACCTTTGTCATGGGTGCCAATAATTCAAAAGCATTGTACGTATCTATATTTCCCCTTGGAACTGAAAAGCTACAGCTTTTTTTTTTTTTTTTTTACAGAGACACTGCAATATGTCAAAGCTGTTCATCACAGCTGGGCAAGAGTGCAGTAAAATAAAAACGCAATATGGACTGTTTTACATCAGCTTAACACAACAGTACCTCAAAACAATTCAAGCGAAAATATGGATCTATATATCACTTAAATAGTCTAGCTTTTTCAAGTGGTGATGTTACAGATTCATTTGGTTTGGAACATGCAAAACAGAAATCAAAAGTAAGTGAATGGATGTTTGGGTAAAAATGTCAAATGATGTGAGTGCAACCAAGGAAGTAAATCATCTTTGCGATTACAAGTGGATTAAATAAAAATCTTAAATATCATAAACCGAGCAAGTCAGGTGAACTACAAACCAAATTTTAGTTTCTAAAACAATCTACTTTCAGTATTAAATCTGTTGGTTGATTAATACACAGTATATTTTTTAAGGGATGATGCTGAGGCAGAGGAGTGAAGATAAACAGCAGACATTTAGCAGCAGCAGCCTGGTGGTGGACTGATGGCTGACATCTCTTACTCACAACCAGCTCTCCAAATTCTCTCCTACTACCCTTCCTTCCTCTTAAACCCACATTAAATATAAACATCATGAACATTACATGATTCCTACACTGGTGTCATGAGAAGGGCCAAAAAAACAGATTGAGAGCAGATTGGAGATGATGGTTTCTGATCCTCCTGAATCACTTTCTGTGGTGAACTTGTCAGATTATTCATTGCTTTAAGTGTTCTAGATGACTAGATGTGTAGGATGAGTGTGTAAGTTCTGAGTGTACTAGGTGTGTTGAGTAGGTGTGTATGTAGGCTGAGTGTTATCAGTAGTGGAGTGGAGGCAGACTGACAGCAGGAAAGAGCTGAGAAGCTTGAACAAAGAAAACAAGGACCATTTCTAGTTCAGCACAAACTCCAGTTGCTGACTGATACTTCTGTTATTGCACAAACATACACACAGTGAACGAAAATATTATATAGAATGCATGAGAGAGAGAGCAAGCTATACAACATGAAAGACACAAAGTATGTAGGGATGTCAGGGGATGTAACGATACACATAAAAGAACAAAAATTGATTTATATGATACAAGGTGGCATGGTGGCATAGTGGTTAGTTCTGTGGCCTCGCAAGTCCAGGGTCGAGGGGTTTGATTCCCGCCTCAGGTCCGTGTGCGTAGAGTTTGCATGTTCTCCGCGTGCTTGGTGGGTGTCCTCCGGGTGCTCCGGTTTCCTCCCACAGTTCAAAGACATGCAGATTAGGCTAACTGATGTTTCCAAATTGCCCAGTGTGTGTGTGTGTTCCCTGTGATGGATTAGCACCCTGCAAGTGCAAGAACTGAAACTTAACAATGAAAATGTTTGATCTATTCATCTCATCATCATTGTGCAAAACACAAGCTGTGCCTTAGCATGTAAAAACTGAGACATGGCTAATTTAACTTTAGCTCTGGTCTGGTGCGCATGGTTGCAAGGTCTCATCAATGTCATAACATATGTCTTGAACATAACAAGCTAGCTGTACTATGGAAGACACATCGCTCTTTATTTTCCCACCACCACATCTTCTGATGCAACATACAGAGGAAGGCATGATAACGTTGAAATGTCTGTTACACCTCATGTAATGGAATCAGTGTTTTATAATTGACAGCCCACGTTAGTATGCTTTCAGGATAATTTATTGTTTAATATGGATTTGTATCAAATTAGAGCCTTGTATCAAATGATATGATACAGCCCTGAGAAAGTGTGTGTGAGAGAGAGAGAGAGATCTGCTGAATATGAAAAGAATTATCATTTTAATCAAACAAGCCTTGACAAGACAAGACTTTGTCTGAATCAATCCTTTTTTAGGAAAAAGCTTGTACAAACTAACCATAACAATGAAATGACAGGGCAATAATTGCAAATCGCATCTTTAAAACTCTTTAGCTGCTATACTTCTATAGACACGTTACAAATCACAAACTGCACTTAGAAATGCGCATTGAAACTGCTATTACTTTTACTTCAGGTACATTTACACATTGTACCTACAAATGCAGCGAAAATAAAATTGAATCTAATCTAATCTAATTTCAGTCTTTAACAAAATGAATGCAGAGTTATTTTAAGCAATACAGCACCACCTGCTGACCAATTTTTAAAGGCTCATATGTAGACTGGTTGTGTAGACTGTATTGTTCTAGTAACAGTTTCGTTTGTTCTACAGGACCTCCATGTACATGTTACTGAGCTACCACTTCATTCCTCTTGAAACAACTAATCCGCAGTGGTACTCAAGCAGAATTTAATTCGGACAGACAAACCTCAACCTCTATCTGTCGGGTAAGCTGTTAAGGCCTCTGTAAGTGCCCTTACAGGCAGATTATATGTAAACTAATCACTAAAATGCCAATATTACAGACCTTGTATAACACTATAAATCACAAACTGCTGCAACACAAACACAAATATACAAAATCTGCAACAGCTTCAAAATGAATAATAAATTTACAGTGAATGTGGATTTATAGGGGTTACAATAGTGAAGGGTATATTCATGCTGAATGAAGCAGACATAGTAAGAGACATGTCAATGTCTAACAATTAGAAGGAAATGATGAGGTGTGAGTTTGGACAGATATTTACTGGAATGTTAGTTAAAGAATGGCTACAGACAAATCATAACAATAATAATAATAATAATAATAATAATAACAACAACAAATAAACAATATTCTACCAATAATTACGCTCCTGTTATTAAGGTAGTACTGTGGTGAATACAATAATCGGCAGCATTACTTGAGAACTTGATAAAAATAAGGAATGTCTGATAAAAAAAAAATAATAATAAAAAACCTAATACTGCATCAGTATTCTACAAGGGGCGTTCAAGTCATCTCTGGACTTGTAATGAAATTTCTCATGAATGAATACGCAAACCTGATTTGAATGGTGCAAACATTTTAAAGAAGGCCTTATGTCCATGAATGATGATCCCTTGGAGCACTGCAGTTGCTCTCGTGGAAATTTAGTGAGTGGAATGCCTGATCCTTGAAAATAGACAGATAACTTGTGAAGATGACTCGTGGAAAAGACGCATCTGTCTGTGGGAACTCTAGACCCATCATTCACCAACACCACTTGCACATTACAGGAACTTAGCCGGGAGTTATTGCCACAAGTCATTTCCACATGTAATTAAAGGAGTTCCATGAAGGCCAGGGTTTCAGCCATAAACCAGGCAGACTGACCATGGACATTCTACCTTGATGGTATCCAAGTGCAAGAGAAATGCTGTGATAAATGCATTACTGTAGCAGAGGGTTATATAGAGAAATAACAGGATTTTTTTTTATATACAGGTCCTTCTCAAAAAATTAGCATATTGTGATAAAGTTCATTATTTTCTGTAATGTACTGATAAACATTAG